>JASAOC010001984.1:0-58872 GCA_030849835.1 Herpetomonas samuelpessoai
CGGGTCCAAGAGGTTCCAGCCAAAGTCCCGCGCGAGCATAGGGGGTGCCGCATCCTTCGCCGGTGGAGACGCGGCCCCAATCGCGAAGGCGGGGAGCCGCTGGATGAGGTTTAGCCGCCCACACGCGGTCAGGTGGTGCTTGAGGCTCCGCAGCAGCATCTTGTTCTCTGCGGCGAATGCAATGGTGTGGGTCCAGGCGTGCTTTGTGTTGATGGTGACCACGAACACGGACGTCACCACGGCAGGCGGAGAAGGCGATGGCGCGCCGTTCTGTGTGCTCTTCACGTTGCGTTGCCGGGCGGCCCGGAAGCTATCCCGCACCGGGCCGTTCTCCACACTCACCTTCCACGTGCGGATGGACATGAGAGGAATCGTGAGAGGCTCCTGCGCACCAGCGATGGCGAGCACGAGTCGGTAGCTCGACAGCTGCAGCGCGCTGGAGCGCACGACGATGTTGCCCGCCTTGTCGTGTTGATGATATAGGACGGCCACCGCGTCTGGTGCGGAGAGGGGCGACGCCACTGCCACAGCCACCTGCTCCCCAGGAAGGAGTTCAACGGTGGGAAACATTGGAATGTGCAACGTGCTCCTGTTGCACGACGAGCGAAACCTGAAGATGAAATCCAAAGAAAAGAGCGCAGCGCTGACGAAAACAACAACAACAACAACAAGGAAACACGATCCGTTTCTTCTCTCAAGGAAAAAAAAATGCAACGACTTAGCGCACAGAAGGAAAGACAGAGAAGCGATCCGTGTGCGGTGGAGATTTACAACAGGTTTAGCAGTCGGCGAGAGAGAATTCCAAGAGAGAGAAGGAACACCGTGAAGGACCCAAGGGGACCGAAGGAAGGACAAAGACAAAGAACGAACGGACTTTACCTGGTATAAGAAAAGAGATAGAAAGAGAGAAGAAGAAGAAAAAAAAGATGATGATTAGATGAAGAAGAAGAAATCGGTGAAAACACGCAACCGATGGCTGCTACACCACAGGTGTTCATGAGCAGGAGGAGAAGCAAGGGTCATTCCGTGGCATGCACAGCGGTATTGTGATTCGTACCCAAGACGTAGAGTCCTGTATTTATCTGAGTGCGTGTCCTGGTGGCGGTACGCGTCCGTGATTCGACTCAACGGTCGTATAGCGAGGCCTCGTTTCGTTCACTCCATTCAGAGATGCAAGCGATACTACCAGTGACTGTTCGCTTTCTTTCTTGAAGAATAAACCACCAAATTCCTCTTTTATTACGATTCTTATATTTGGTGAGTTGGACAATCACGGACAGCAAAGATTCCGTGGACACCAAAGGCAACCGTGGTGACAATGATCATCATGAGTACAGGGAAAGGAAACACAAAACGGTATACATTCCACATATGTATGACACAGGTTTATGGGGGAGGGGAGTGGGCAGTTAAATGCCGTTTCCTTTTTTTTTTCACAGGGTGGGAGAGACGAAAACAAAGAGAGAGAGGACATGTATGTGGGAGACGTGGATATACATACGCGGAGCAGCATAGGCACAGGGATAGAGGAGAAAGAAAAGAAGAGAGCTTGGACGCACGAGAAGGGGCCTACCCATTCCTTCAACAGAGGACGGTACCGCATGCCGGGCCTTGCCGAAGCGGTCGCCTACTCCAAGTCCACGTACCGAGACGAAGGCAACAAAGAGAACCACGGCCGCCGCGTACCCCCGTCGAGGCCGCCGCTTCCCGCACTGCCCGCGTAGCGGCCCCCTTCGCTGTCCTGCGCCTCTCGTTGCTTGCGCAGCGCCAACGCCAGCGCTCCAGTGCCTTGCTGTGTGTCGGCCTCAATATTTGCCAGCGTCGCCTGCGCCTCCATTGCGGCGTCGCTCGACGCCACGCCAGAGTCTGATGTCGCCTCGTCCGAGGCGCCCTCGGTGGCGTCATCGACCTGCGACACCTTGTTGTGCTGCGAGCGGCGCACCTGCCGGTTATGCACGCGGCCCCTCGCCACCAACGTCCCTTTCGCCGCCGCCGGGACGGTGAAGAGAGGCGGCGATGCAGCCACCTCTGTGCCGGGCGGCAGCAGGTGGGTGGTGGCATCGACATGGAGTTTCTCCAGCACCTGCCCCACCCGAGCGGCATTGCTGGTAGCGCTCAGGGACGCGAAAACGCCAGCGCCTGAGCCAGCGGACCGCGCAGACGGGGAGAGACCACCGCTGAGAGCAGAGGGAGGGCGGTCGACGAGACTCACCTGCATCTGGCGCGCGCCTTGCAGCTGCTGGGGAGAGGCACTGAGAATAAAGGCCGTGTCGGCGCGCCGAAGCTCGCTGGGCTGTGCTCCGGCCGCCTGGGATAGCATATCGCTGTGGTCCATGGACACGTTGTTGGCGCTTTCCGCACTGAAGCACACGCGTTCAATAGAGGTCTTGAGATCGTTGGCGGCTGTTGCTCCAAACACCGCGATCACGTCGGGCCTGTCGGCGTCGACAATGATGTTGGCGACAAAGCTGAAGGAGGGTAGCTTTGTCACGGGCGGCAGGGAGGCAGCCGCGGAGAGTGGCGCGTCCTTCTTCGCTCCATTGGCCGACGTCACGCACAATCCACAGACCGTGAAGCGGAACTCGGGCTTGGTGCTCTCGCGCAGTGCCGGCTCGAAACAAACCGCCAGCTCACTCGGCCGCATGGCCTGCCGCCGGCCAAGGATATCTTGCGCGTACTCGGTCAGCTTGGGGATCTCGTACACCTTGCCCGCGCTGGCCAGGACGGCAAGGACGAGCTGCAGCCACGCTCGCGTCAGAGGGGACGTTGGCATGGTGGAGGTAACCATGTTGCTGCTGTTAGGGTCGTACGCGGCGTCGCCAGAGACGCACCGCTGCTGCAGCGACCACAGGGTTGTCAGGACGAAGGGCAGCGCGTTAATGCCGTAGCCAGCCATCACGGCCGTGAGCACCGAACCAACCTCCACGACGCAGCGCGGTGTGACGGTGTTGGTGTCCATCACCACCGCCTTCACCCATGCCTCGGCAAAGGCCACGTCGTACTCATCGGTGCTCAGGACGACCGCGCCGCTGCTGACCCCTGCGGCATCCCCAGCGGGCATACCAGCGAGAACGCCTCGCAGGATGCGGGCGGCCCAGGTGCGGTGGGCGTCGTTGCCGCTGTTGAGGAACGGCTCAATCACGTTGCACACATCCAGCGCCCCATTCTGCCGGTCAATCAGCGGTGTGCTGCGGACGTAGGCGGAGGCAGCGGCCATGCAGCGCAGCGCGAGATAGGTGCGGCTCGCTGCGTTGTCCGCGGTGGCCCCAGCCTTTGAGGGTTTGCCCCGCCCCTGCCGCCGCTGTCGCCGTCCGTGGCTGGCGCTTCCGCTGGCGGCGCTGCGGTCCTCCTCCTCTTCCTCTGACACCGCGCTCTCTTCATCGGCTTGGGTCGGCTCGATGGCGGCGGTGGTGCAGTCAGAGAGGAGGCGGGTGAGCATCGCGAGGACACTCTGCAGTTGCGGGGAGTTCCGCTGCGCGAAGATGGAGCGAAGGAGGCTCGCGGTGACGGACACGATGGCGTTCAGAGTGGGCTTGGTGTTGGCGTCGCGCACGTCCACAGGGGCGGCAAGGATGGCTGCGTGCAGATAATTCAGAATGAACTGTGGGCGACCGCCGCTCATGGGAAGGATGGCCACGCAAGCGTCAAGGGCGCGCAGGATGCCGATGCGCACGACAGGGTCCGCATTCACGTTGCCCGCTGCACACAGGCATTGGAACACGGTGAAGCCGAGACCCTGTGGTCGTTCCTGCATCGCACCGACAAGGGCCTTGAACACGACCACGGGCACCGATGGGGTGCTCCAGCCATTCTTCTCTCCAAGGAACGTAATGAGCTGCTGCGTGAGGGGCTCCACTGTCGCGGCCGTGACACAGCCAGCGGTGGCACCCACAGCGAACACGCAGGTGCGAGCGTAGGCCAGGTCAGGGTCCGTCTCGGTGCTGGACAGCTCTGCGCTGGTCGGCACCGCCACCGATGCGGTCACGGGAGAAGGGGAGGAGGGGCCGCCACCGCCGCTACCGCTGCCGGGGGCGGTTGGAGAAGCAGCAGAGGTTGCGCGTGTTGTCGCGGACGGTTTTGTGAAGAGCAGCGTTTCAATACCGGTGACATCCCCGCCCACAGGCTTCACCGCGCGGTTCTTGAGGACGGACAGCAGGTTGGAGACGATGGGGAAGAAGAGCCCCGTGACGTTCCCGGCGAGGGCGCCATTCAGGCAGCGGGCGAGGTGCCCAATGGCAACGACGGCGGCGTAGCGGA
Source organism: Herpetomonas samuelpessoai (assembly GCA_030849835.1). NCBI lineage: Eukaryota > Euglenozoa > Kinetoplastea > Trypanosomatida > Trypanosomatidae > Herpetomonas > Herpetomonas samuelpessoai. Next base: position 4,258 of record JASAOC010001984.1, read on the forward strand.
GCTGCACGACGGATGCCATAGTCATGCTGGAGGAGGCCTCCTTTCCATGCACCACGCCACACATGTAGCGCAGCGGCGGCAGCAAGCGGTCCTTGCTGTCGGCGACCAAGCGGCGCGACGGCTCCGACTCGGGGTCCTGCTCGAGGCGGTTGCACAGCACACACAAGATATCAGCGGCGCCCACCTTGTAGCGACTCTCCGGCATGGACAGCAGCTGCGCGCAGATGTCAAGGCTGTGAGGCACAAAGCCGTTGACAGACTTGGCGTGCTCGATCAAGGAGCGAAGCATCTTGACCGAGACCATGACGCGATCCACCTTGCGCCGGCGGAGGTGCACCTGCATAAGTTTGTTAATCTTGCGGCACACCCGCGGAATTCGCTCTGGATTGCTGGCCACGTAGCTGTTCAGCTTCCCGAGCGCGTCCTCGTCTGGGCCGCCTTTGATGTCATCGGGGTAGACGGACACGACGAAGCCCTTGAAGCGATATTTTTTCTCCTCGGAGCAGGTGCAGCATGCGCCACCCATCTTTTTTTTTTTTTTGCCCAGTGGGGGTGCTAATAGGTATGACAATCGGCCGACTACGTGCGCTAGATTCAACAGGAAGTGCCTCTCGCCAGTTGTCTGACGAAGGAAACAGAGGTGGCGCAATCGTACACGCTAAGGAATAAAAGTGTTGTGTTCGTGTCGAAAATAAGAAAAAAGAAGGCAACCGGAGCAAAACTGAGAAGAAAAAAAACCAGAGGACGGTAAGAGGAGGGGGGAAGATGTGTACAGCAGGTAAAACCCCCAAAAACAGCTCCACGCTGCGGTGGTGATGCCAAGGGAATTTTTCTTTGTGTTGGTGCTGCTAAAGCTTTCCGTTATGTCGGGTCAAGGGTCAAGAAGAAGGGATGTCGTTGATGATGACGGGGAAGACATGGTGCAAAGTGATTACTGCTTGCGTGCGCTTCAGGTTTGCCATCGTTTCACAGAGAGTTCCCTCAGCCATTCTTCTTGTTTCCGATTTCCTATTTCCTATTTCTTGTTTCTTTTATTCAAAGAGGTATGTACGTTGGCCGTGCTACGCCAGCTCGCCCGACTCGACGAGATCTGCGAGCTCCTTGCACACGCGCTGTAAGGGAATCCCAACGACGTTGTACGCGTCTCCTTCCAGTCGCTCCACAAAGCAGCCGGCTAAGTCTTGTAGGCCGTACGCCCCTGCCTTCCCTACCCACGCATTGGACGCCACATACGCCTCCATGAAACTCTCCGACAGCGGTGCAATGGTAACGCGTGTGAGCACCTGGAACTCACGCCACACCCATTCTCCGGATGTGCCTGTCGCACGGCGACGGCGGTGGCCGATCACCACGCCGGTCCACACCTCGTGCGTCCGGCCACTCAGCGTGCGCAAGATACGCCGTGCGTCGTCAGCGTCTACTGCCTTTTCAATAATCACGAGCGGCGTGTTCAGTGTGGCGTCGGCCGGGAAGGCGGCCACCGTATCTGCCGCGATGAGGACGTCTACAGGAGCCGCGCCATCTTCTGCTGACGCTAGCCTGTTGTACACCTCTTGGGCCTTCCGACGCGCGGTGCTGAGGGCGTAGGCCCCGCCGTCCGCGAACTGGGCCTTGTCCAGGTCCTCCGCAAAGTCGGATACATGAACCTCCAAGTGCGTAAGTCCGACGTCCTCGAGGGCCCTGCGCCGCCAGCGAGAGCCAGACGCAAGGACGATGCGCAGGCGGTTCAACAGGTCCAAGTGTTGCAGGATCATGACTAGTGGGCTCGTCTCAGCTTCTTTACGGGTGTTGTGCGCTCCATACGATAACACAGAAAAAGGGAAGGGTTAAGTGGGCGTGTGAGAGAGAGAGGAATGCGTGGCGACATTATCTTCAAGGGAGCATCAAAGGCAGCGCGTGGGTACGTCTGATGACGTGTTGCACCGCATCATCATCATGGGCATGCTGCGGATTCGCGCCCCTCCTCGGCTCATCTTCACAGAGAGAGCGCAGGCATCTCTGCCGCCGTGAGTGTTTTCCACGACCAGGCCAATGCGTGTATGTTGTGGATTGATATCCAAAGGACCGCCTCGTGCGAATCGCAGGCAACTAGCTCATGCCGTTCGCGTGTACCACACACAAGAGAAGGGAGGTAAAAAAAAGGGAATGTGGGTGCTTGGGCAGGCAACGGAACATCGCGAATGCAGCATTGAACTGGAGAAGATAAACCATTACTTGCTTCGATACAGCTTGTCCTTGTGTTTCCGCGTCGCATCACTGCGCTCTGCCTTCTTGGCCTTGCGTTTGATCGCTGCGATGCGGCCCTTCCCCTGCTTGACGTCCTTGCCCTCATCTTCGCTGTCCTCATCGCTATCCTCTTCGTTCGAACCAGCAGCGTCGTCCTCGGCATCGTCGTCTGAAGCGTCGATGGGTGTGCGGAAGCCCGTGCTCGTACTATCCCGCTTGACTTCCTCGTCTCTCTCTTCCCGCGGTGCAGACGCTCTTGGTTTCTTGTCTGAGGCGGCCGTTGCTGGCCGCTTCGCCTTGCGCGTTGCTTTGCCCGCGTCCAGTTTCATCTTCATCTTTGCCACCGCCAGCGCTTCTGCCGTTTCATCCGTCAGCCGTGTGGTGCCCTCGTCCACGCGATTGACAATCTGCGGGGCGTCCCAAATGGCGACGGCGACGGCACGCATCGCCGCCTGCCGCCCCTCCCAATCCGCAGCCTCGTAGAGAGGGCGTACGCGACGCAGCAGCTGCTGCCCCTCCTCCTGGAGCGCGTTCATCATGGCCAGTTGCTCCCCTTCAGTGGGCCCGCGGTGCAACAGGCTATCCTGCACCCCACGTGCGCTGCCATCGACACTCACCACTCGGTCCACCGTTGCCGCGCAGCGATCCGTGAAGGCGCGGATGGCGTCCAAGTCAGGCAGCAGCGCACGTCGGATGGCCTCCACGCTCCGTGTGGAGGCGACGTCGAAAGGGCCAATGGCAGCGAGCCACTGCTGCCTTGCGTCCGCCTCTGCCTCCTCCCAGCATTCAACATCGGCCTTGAGGGAGAGCGTCAGCGGCGACGGCTCCACCTGCACGCCATCGATGCGGCCCCTTCTTCCCGCCAGCACTTGGCCCTGTGCCTCGATCCACTGAGCGGCTGCCTCCAGGTGGCGATGCCACGAGGCCTGCAGGGCATCCTTGGCCACGAGCATGGCGTTGCGGACGGAGCCGGTGTGGGGCTCCAGACAGGGCTGAAAGGCCTCCAGTGCGAGTTCCACCTCCTCTGGGAACCCGAACGACTGCAGCGCCGTCACCGTCTCGCTCAGCCGTTCCACCGCGTCCAGCAAATCCTGCTGCTGCCGAGCCTTCTGCTGGTGCACTGTCACACGGATGGTCAGATCCGTGACAGAGGGCAGGGCGTCAAAGACGCTATCGTCAATGACAGACGGCGGCGGCGGTAGCGTGGTTGCTTCCATCACTGCTGGTCCGCAGTTGGCCTCGTACTCTGCCTCAAGGTCGACATCGGGCACGTCGGCCTGCACCGCAATGGTGGGTGTAGGCTTCGCATAGTACACAACATTGTTTTCCTTCTCGTAGCGCTTGGCCAGCTCGCGGACGCGGCGAAGGAGGTGACCCAGCACCGGAAACATCCGCGACAACATGTCGTCTGACTCTTGCGTGGTGCCCGTGAGGTGTACGCAGAAACTCCCGTTACCCACAGGGCTGGCATCCGCATCAGCGCTGCCTTGTTCCTCCACCCCCTCCTCCTCCGCTGCATCCTCCGTACGCGAACGCTTTGGGTGAGTAGGGGAGGACGAGAGTTCGCGCAGACGAGACCACAGCCGGGCGCCCCATGCCGACGGCTTCTCCTCTGTTCTTTTTCGTTTAGCAGAAGGCGTCGTCTGCCCGTCTTCTTGAAGCAGCCGTGTGCTGTACTGCCGGTCCAGCTCTCTGAGAATGCTTTCGGCAACGCGGATGTGGCCTAGAGCGTTGGCGATGTCTGGGACCTGAGGCTCAATCTCGTAGTAATACTCGGCGCGGTGCTGGTGGTAAGCGGCTAGAAGAATGGATGGCAGTAGGTGCGCGGAGGTGGACGCGGTCAGCGAAGGCATCGGCATCGCGGATGCGGTGAAGGCAAGCCGCGCCAGGGTGTCAGGCTTGCGGGCCGTAGCACTAGAGAAGAGTGAGAAGATGTACTTTGCGGTAGCCGTGCAGATGCCAGCCACCTCGCTGACACCCTGAAGGTCGGTGATGCCGCGCAGGTACTGCGTCTCGGTGGGGGAAAGCGCGATGCCGTAGGTGGTGGGGCCAAGGAGCGCCAACGCCGCCGCGGCGAGTTGCTGAGCCACCAGAAAATGCTTGTAGGCGGCCTTCGCATTCACGCTTGGTGCACGCAGTGCGGCTGCCGCCTTAAACGCGTTATCCTCGCTGCTGCTGCCGCTGCGGCTGGTGTCACGCGTCGCCGGCCCTAAGCACGCCGCATCGGTGTGGACGCGCTCCAGGTCTGTGAGGCCCGCCTCCAAATTAGCGGCGGCGGCGTTGTAGAGCACCAGCACCGCCTCCGCCAGCGGCCGGATGCCTTCCATAAGAATATCACTGCCGCGCCCAGAGGTCCGTGCGCGACGCGCAGGTCCGCGCACCGGGGGCGTCGCATAAATATGGCGCCGCAGTGCTGCCGGCCATGCGCTGACGGACTTGTCCAGCGCACGCAGGAGGGCGACGTGCACCTGGACGTCCCGGAGGCCGCTGACGGCGTTGGCGTAGAGGGAGGGAGGGGCTGCGCTGTAGGAATTTAATGTGGTGAGGGTGTTCACCAGGGAAGGGGCGAGAGGGGTCACCTCGACCCCTTCCAAGGCGTCGCGAACAATGCCGAGCCAGTCCACTGGCGTGCTGCGCGTGATAGGCTCGACCAAGGGTAGGGCCATGGTCAGACACTCTTTGTTGCCAAGTGCAGGTGCTCTGCGAGCGCGTGTTGGCACGCCCTTAACGCGTTCTATTTAGTCTCCTGTTAGCAGGCGATGGAAGAAAGGAAACACACCGCTTATGGTTTTCGACGATGATGACGGGCACGTGCAACTCACGGAGCTCGCTGCCGCGAAGGGAAATGATTGCGCGTGCCCAAGGATGGGTGTGTGCTGCGCAATTTTATGAATCTACGGTTGTACTTGGTGTGACAGACGAGGAGGCGAGGGAGGGAGAGAGGAAAAATGGGACGATGTAATCCATTTATTTGGGCGGGGATGTGAAGGCCCAAGTACTGCAAAGTAAGGCTCTCGTCCAGCATACCAGGCGTCTGTTAAGAGGCTGGTCACCCCACAAGGTGACCTACCAGCCCACAGCGGACAAAAGAGAGAAGGAAAGAGCTCTTTCTCGATACAAACATTCGTTAGAGGTAGTGTAAGGAAGAACGGGAAACGGAGTCTGTCCACGACATTTCGTAGGGAAAAAAAGAGTAGCTTTCATGCGTATAGCTACACAACGTGAAAGAAGCGCTTGAAAAAAAAAAAAAAACAACAACAACTGCGCACACACTGAGAACATGTAGAGCATGTTTGTCATTTAGAGGAAAAAGACACTGGATGGACAGTAACGATGAAGTTGGTGAGCCTAGGCTACGGCTGCGTGCAGTGGGAGGCAGTTCGATTTCCATCGCTCATGTCTTGTGCCTTGCTCCTTGCCACCTCGCGACAGACCTTTATTCGGTGAAGGAAAGGGCTGGGTTTGGTTTCCTGCGGAGAATGATGACACTGCACGTCGTCGTTGTGAGTCCGTTGGGGAGCTCTAGCCAGGTGAGCAGCGCGCGCACGTCGGCCACGTCCTGCACCACCTCCAGAAGCGATGTTGCGGTGTGCTCGCGGATGTGCCTGACAAAGAACTGCATACCGTCGCGGTGTGCTTCACAGCATAGAATAGCGGTACCGCCTGGGCGTAGCAGGCCCTCGATGGCCGGCGCCACGTACTGCGCGATGCGGAAGTCGTACACAACATCGCTGGCAAGCACCACGTCGTACTGCCCCTTCATGGCTTCATCTTGAATGCTTGAGAAGTCAAAACAAAACGGCCTCACCGTGAGGGTTGGCTTGTGCGGTGCGGTCATGGCCTCGAGGGGGGCAGCTCTATCCTCTCCGTCCCCCTCCTCGCCGCCCTCAAGGTGAAAGCGTAGCTGCTCGCAGTGTGCGAACGCATTGCGCGTGGCGAACGACTGGTGCACTTCCCGCACGACGCCAGGGGAGATGTCTGTGATGTCCAGCCGGAGCGAGGATGGTGCTTGCTCTGCCGGCGTGTCCATCGCTACGCGCCGACGGTACAGGTCTGCCACCACCAGCGACACCAACCCCGGACCGCATCCGATTTCAATGATGCGCCGCGTGCCGTCGCCCGCAGCGGTGCCGGTGCTTGGCCAAAGGTACGACTGGCCGCGCTCAATAAGGAAGAGAGACAGACCAACCGCGCCGGCCCACAGCATTGCTCCAGTCTCGCTCTCGGAGTAGTCAGCGAAACCGAAGCAAACGGAAAGTACGTCGGGTGCTGGCCCTGCAGCGCCTGTTGTTGTTATTGTTGCTTGTACGACCGAATCGCGGCACAGCGTGGCTTCAAAGACGCAGTCCGCCTCACGACACGTGACGCCCCTCGTACAGTTGGATATCGCTTTGGCAGCCTTCTCCACCAGCACCTCCGCATCAAGCGCAGGACTCGAGCTGCTCTCCGTATGAAGCGCTTCCTCCGCGTCCTCGGTTTCCTCCAGGGCAAAGCCGCCGAGAAGGGCGGCCTTGGTGAAGCGTGTAAGGAGGGGCAGCAGCAACTCGCAGACCCGCTGGTCTGCGTGGCCCATCGTACCGAGCGCACCATACGCAGCAATCACGTCGAGGAGCGCGGCTACAGTTGTCAGCAGCTGCTGCGTCTCCGGATCCTTCGTCGGCGGCAGACTCTCCATGCGTCGAGCGCGCCGCTCTGCAGCGAGAACGTAGCCCTCGAGTGCCGGCTCCAGTCCTTCCGGCCCTCCGTAACGCTCCTTGATGATGCGAAGCGGAGCCTCCGAGCTGCGGCGGAGACGCACGTTGGCGCTCTCAATCATGGCAGCGCGAGGAAACCTCAAGGAGAGAGAGAGAGAGAGGAGGTCAACGCCGTCGCAGCCTCAGTTTACTTTTCGAGGCGTTGGAATTCGTTTGTGGAATGCAGGAAGGGTGGAAGTAAATATCTTGGCACTTGCTCACGGCCAAGTTGAGCAGGGAGGCCTAGAGAGGTGAAGAAAGGAGAAAGTGGGGAAAGCAATGGTAAGTAAGAGCAGGCGTAGCATCACTGTGTGAGAACACGTTCGGATGTCAGGTGAGTGGGGGAATGGCGCCTCTATAACCCGTTCAAGAACACTGCATACGACAAAGGCCCATTGCTTCTTGCCAACGTGTCCATATTCTTTCTTTTCCCCTAGGGATGACCATGAATGAGGGTTGCCTCTGTCTCGTGCGACACAGTACACAGCGGTGGAGATGCGAGTCCTTTACGACCGACGAAACGTTAAACCGTCTGGGCTTGTCCTTAGCAGCGAATGTGGATGGGCGTGGCGGTCGCGGACCCCTCCATGAACCGCCTCAGTCGTGCAACGTCCTCGGCTGGTAGTGACTGAATGACGCCACGGACCTGCTGCGCGTGCGTCTTGGCCACCACCTGCACCAGCAAGGCCCCCACTGGCCGCAGCACCAGTTGCATGGCAAGCGCCTCCTCTGAGAACTCAGATCCATCGGTTTCCGTTTTCTCTTCGGCGTGCGCGGCCAGCATCTCCAACATGAGTCGCACCGCCAACCCAATCGCCTCCAGTGAGCCATGTGCTCGTTCCACCTCTGCGCCTGCGGTGATGGTCGCGGTGAGAATACGCGCGAGCAGCTGGCCCAGGAGAGGGCCGCGGCGCACCATCGTGGATGCGTCACGGCAGCTTGCAAGGAGGGCGGTGAGGCGAAGCGGAACGCGCAGTGCCTGACGCAGGGCTTCCAGGGTGGGCGCGGTGATGGCCTTTGATACACCCAGGCAGGAGAGGACGGCAGTGGGATCGGTGGCCTCGGCAAACACGGCAAGCGCCATGCGTGACGCTTCCGGAGAGGGTGCGTGGGCGGCGTGCAACGGACTGAGGGCTCCTGCTGAAGTCCCTGAGGAGGCACACGCACCGAGGAGGAAGGCACTCGGCGACTGCAAAAAGAAGGCCCGCCGTTCCTCTGGCGTAGCCGCACGCGTGAGAAACGCGCGGGCGGCGTCAACAAGGCGGGAAGGGCACATACAGATGTAGTCGACCGACACTAACGATGCCACACGGGCGAGGAGTCCCATGGGTGGCTGTTGTGAGAAGGACTGTAGCAGAATGCAGAGCAGGTTCCCCGCGTCCACAACGGAAATGGCTCTGCCACGCGCGAGAAGGGACGCCGCGAGCTCATTGGCCAGGTCTGCACCGCGTGTGCGGGCGCTAGGGGTTGCGTTGGCGATGGCAGCCAGTAGGGCGCCCTCCGTGGTGGTGGACATTGGCTCAGGGCCCTCATCGACCAGGCTGCGGTGGGCGAGATGAACTACAACGGCTTGATGTGTGGCCGCCAGCTGGGGCATTAGCGCGGGCAGTGGGGAGACGTCTGCGCCGTCCGTGGCTAGCACTGTGCAGGCCAGGCAGCCGACAGCGTGGCGCAGGCCGGGCCCTAGGGAGGTGCCATCGCCTGAGCCACCGCACACGAGACCTACCGCGCGGAGCACCTCGCCAGCAGTGGCGGCCTCCCCTTCTGTGTCCGCCGCCGCCGTAGCGGGGAAGCCCCCCGTGCCCATCGCGACAAGTTCCTTCGGTGGCTCGAATCCCGTGCTGAGGGCAGCCGCGGTCACCAGTCGCGCTGCCATCCCCACCAACGCAGCCTGGCCGCACGGCGCGCGCAAGCCCTGCGTCGCGGCCGCCATGGTCTGCGGCCACTTCACCGCCTGTGTCGGTTCTGCGCTCGCTGCGGGTGGCGGCCTCTCTGCCGAGGAGGCGAGGATGCGGCACAGCGCCGCGCACACGTTTCCCGCGGGCTGGGGCGAAGTCATCTCCGGGTGGCGCTCGGTCGCAAGACGGTCCAGGGTGGCGAGGAGCCCAAAGAGGGTACGAGTGAAGCGCTTCATGGTGGTGTCTTCTGCCAGCGGCCCGTCCAGCAAGGCGCTCACAAGTTCCACGACTCGCGCAGACGCAAACACAGAGAGCTCCAGCACCGTTCGCACGGCAGCAACGAAGGTCGTCTTCCACGTCAGCACGGCGGCCGCTGGGGTTTTCGTCTCGCCTAGTGTGCGCAGAACGGCGAGTACGGCGTCGGTCGCGTCGGGTAGCAGCTCGGGCGAGGTACCAACGAGAGGGACCGCAGAGACCATCACTTCCATCAGTGCCACTCGCACAGGAGAGGCGCTGATGCACTGTGCGGCCCCAGCCGATGGAGGCCCAGACAGTGGAGCGGTGAGGGACCATCCATCATCCACCGCACGACGCAGCAGTTGCAGTGCGACAGCCTTGGCCGCAACGTCACTCCACGCGCAGTACGGTGTCTCCTCCTTCTCCAACGGGCCTCGAGGCTGGTGTTTGTGCGCGCCTCGCCGCCGATGTGGGTCGTCCTTGTTGGCGGCCAACATGTTTTCGTTGTCCTCCCCGTCCGCCTCCGCACCGTTGTCCTTGTCGAACGCGGCGTCTTCGGTGTTGATGCCGGTGTTGTGCTGATCACTGAGGTTCGGCTGACGCGCCTGAAGAACGGCTTGCAAGTCCTTGATGACTCGCAGCAGCGGTTTTGTGGTTGACGCACAGACACTCACGGCATGGTGCAAGATGGACTGACAGACGAGGCGCCACGCCAGGCGTGTGCGGTCTGTGGCAGCCATGTCAATGAAGCGCATCGCCTCCAAAATTCCCACGGAGTCGGTCGAGGGCTCGTCGTTCATACCCTGGTGCCATAGCGCCGCGAGCGCGCAGGACATGGAATCGGACAGCGGTGGGGTCGGAGCTCCCGTTGGGGTCACGGCGGTAGAGAGGGCTTCCCCAATCCGATGCGCGAGCAGCCGTCGCACCAGCACCAAGGACGGTGCCACGTGTTCCACGGAATGACGAGCCATTGTCCCAACCAGGGAAAGCTCCGCGGCATCCACTTCTGGCATGAGAGCCGGCCGTTGGTGGACAGCCACTGCGCGGCGAACACAGGCCGTCCGCAGCGTTTCCAGGCCCGCCTCCGTCGCTGGTAGTGTCGCAGCTGCATCCGTGCTGCTGGCAGTCAGTGTGCGTGGCGGTACCAAGGAAAAGATGACAAGCAGCAGAGAGCGCACCATCGGATCCAGGGAGGGCGGATCTGGCACAAGAAAGGCATGGACAGCACCGTTCGCCACGGCATCCCGGGCCTCTTGGGGGTATGACTCGAGCAGTTGAATGTACGCGAGCAGTGCAATCAGAGCGGGGCCGCTGCAGGGGTCCCCTAGCGGCCCACAGCGCTTCATCACCTCGGTGACAAACGAGACGGCCATGGGCAGCGTCGTCGCTGGCGTGTGGTGCACCCTGCCGTACAACGTGTGGGCCTCCGCGAGGGGCAACGAAGTCACCGCGGCTGCGGAGATGAGTTCGGCTGACGCGGCAGAGCTGGAGGCGGGCTGCTGCGTGACGACGGTACGTGTTGTGTACGTGTCGACACCTTGGCTGAGACACCACAGGCTCCCCAGCACCTTGGCCCCGAGGACGCGCATGTCGAGGGAGGCCGCGACGGTGCACCACTGCTTGACCGCTTTTTCCCACCCCTGCGTGAACTCACGGTAGTCCTTGGCCCACAGCTCGCGCGCTGCAGGTGGGCTGTCTGCGGCTGTCTCGAGCACCGCCTTGAGCAGCGCCATCACACTCCACAGCTGCGTCGTGATGCCGTCCGGTCCAACGCCCGCGCCCGTGGGGCGGCTTGGCGCGCTGGCAGCGAGTGCCGCGCCCACTGCGAGCACCAGACGGTCCACGCGCCTCAGCACGTCCATGCAGAAGGACATGTCCGTCAGCGGCATTTCGCCAACAGCACGCGCAATGAGGCGTGCGGCGTGGCGAGCGGCTTCCGCACGGGACATCTGACTGCACGTCGGCACCTGCCGCCGCGCTGGCTGCATGAAGGCTGTTGTAGGAGCGGGGAACAGTTCCTCTGTAGGGACCGCGATGGGGACGCCGTCGCGGCACAGCCCTTCCACCTCCTTCAGTGCCTGCGTCACAAGCCACCGCAGACTGCCCTGGTCACCGCCCGTAGCCCATGGTGCACTGCGCACCGCCACGACATAGACATCGCCCCGTAGCTTCACAAGAGCAGGCGGCTCCGCATGCGTTTGCTGTTGCTGTTGCTGTTGCTGTTGCTGCGGTAGACCCTCCAGGAAGCCGATGCACAAGCTGAGTTCGCGACTACTTGTGGGTTTCTGCGTGCTCAGGAAGAACCCACAGGCCGCGCGCATGGCGCGCAGGCTGGCTGCCGTGGTTGCCGGATAGCTTACAAGCATCGCGGCGAACTGATGGCCCGCAAGGTCCAGTTTCTCGGCCATGAAGGCAGAAACAGCGTGCGGGTAGCGCTTGAGGAGAAGTGTGGAGAGGAGGAAAAAATACTCCGCGCGCTGGTAGTGCGCATCCACCCCTGAGGCAGTGCCGGCTTCGGGCGAGGAGGTGGGCGGCGTTGTTGGTGCAAGTTTGCGGGGTGCATCCGTCGCAGCAAGGTAGATGACCAAAGAGAGCAGCGGGGCGGCGAAGGCGATACCGAGGAAGTCTACTGCCAGCGTTGCATTTTCAGCGTCACGGCTCATTGCGTCATCGGTGACTGTGATGTCGCCATGGCGAGGGGCGGCGTCATGTGCAGCGAGGATAGCCTTGACAGCAAACACAAGCTCAAGGGAGAAGACTCGACCACGTGCAGCGCTTTGCTCTCCGTCCTCGGCCATCATGCGCTGACTCGCGGCAAGAAACTGCCCCAGCAATCGACGGCGGTATTGATCGCTTTGAAGGGCGACATGGGCGGCTAGGGTCGACACGACGCCCATGAATGCTCCGGGTTGGGCCTTGAGGGCGGCCATCATGTCGGGCTCCAAGGTGGCGCTGAGCTCACGAGAGGAGGAGAGGGTCGGCACTACCGCTTCAGCCGCAATCAACGCTGTGTGGGCAATGACGCGGTCCTCATGAATGCGTCGCACGTAGTCACAGAGACACGCAATGAGCTCCACACGATGGCTGTTCGAAGGCAAACAACGCGCGTACTGGCCAATGGCGTCCGCCAGCAGGGCGGGCATGTAGCTGCGCGAGTCGCCCTCGACGGGAACAAGCAGAACAAACACAGCGCGCAGCGCTGGCTTCAGGGTGGCAGGGGACGGACAGCACAGCCACAGCATCGTCGCGACGCTGGTGGCGAGAACGGACTGGAACGAGCGCGACATGTGAGCGGGGCGGAACAGCGTGCGAATGAGGCGTGCTGCCTCTGGTGCGGTGGCACCCCCAAAGTACGCCCACGGTCCTTCCTCCACTGGTGCCGCCGACGCCGCCGCCGCCCCTGTCTCAGACGACGAAGGCGCTGCCACCACGGAGTTTGTTGTCTTGCCCACCAGCATGTCCAACTGAAAAAGCCGCAGGAGGTGGCCCATGGCCACGCCCGCGTCGGCCTCCAGCTTGGCAGAGGTGAGCCTCGCGTCCTGGGAGACGGCGAGCAGTTGGTCAAGTAGGACAGGCGCCGTGTACGTGTCAAGCACCACGCCAAGCTCCAGTGTGCGCCGCACCGCTTCCACAGCCGCCTCCCGAACAATGTACTCGTCGCTTGTGAGTCCTTTGCGGAGGTATTCGTGCATGTCAGCGTTGAGCACCGGTCCGCCCGTGACGCGAGTGCCCTTGCTGCCACTGCCTGCCTGCCTCATGTTCGCAATGACATAAGGAGCTAATTGGAAACCGTAAGCGCGTGCCGGCACGCAGTAGTTCTTGATGGGATGGGGCAAGTCCTTGCGCACCACGTCGCGCAGCTCAATCGGTGCGTGCCGCATGAGCAGGCGCATCAGTGCCAGCGAGGCGCACACGGCAGGCCCTGTGTAGGTGCGTTGGTAGCTGTCCCGCCCCATGGCTCGCACCCTTTCCCAGACACGCAGCACCACGTGCGCGAGGCTGTGCTGCTGGCGCTCCACTTCCCTCAGAACAACGGCCAGCAAGCGCAACCACGCCTCAACCGTCACCCACGGGAGCTGCCCCAGCTCTGCGTGTTCCCCCGCCGCCTGCACGAGCCGCTCCCCCAGCGCGGCCTGGATAAGGAGACGGTTGGCCCTCTCAGGTGACAGCTGCAGCAGTGCAGCCTCTGTGTCGAGCAGCGTCTGCAGGTAGGCAGCCTGCGACGCTGGGGATGGCTGCTTACCAGGGCCTCTGCGGCGCCACTCGGCTGTCGCCGCCTGCAGCGCACCAAGCAGGAGCTCCAAGTCGTCTAACGCGAGGGACATGCTGTCCGTTATCAATCCTTGATTAAGGTAAGGATTAAAAATATAGTCCCCGCGGAGGCGTGAGAGGTGCCAGGGGGAGCGACTACGAAGAACAGAGGAACTTCGCGAAATAAATAAATAGTCAAAAGGTTCACGTGTCAGGTAAAATCTGTGTGTACGTGGTGGGATGATCGCCGACCAATGTGTACGCCGATCCTATTCTAGAAATCGGGATACGGTGACACAATGTCGCGAAACGCTCTCCAACGCAAAGAAAGACACCACACGCGGAGAAGGAACAATAAGATGGAGTGTCCTACAGGACCTTTGCCCGATGCGGGAAGGAGACAACCATAGGAGGAAGGAATAGCTTTAGCACATCGAATTGCATTTTTTTAAAATTTTGTCCTTACATGTAGGATTCGCCACACTCCCCTTTCAGCTTAGACGCGTGAGCGACATTTCTGACGTTGTCATCCGAAGTAAGTCAATGTGCTGTCCATCTCGTGCCCCGCTGTATCCTTGGGTGCCCCGTATCTGAATAAAGGACGGTTTGGCTGCGTGCGGCGAATGATGCAGACGTGCGTATATATCATTTTCTTTGTTGTTGTTCTGTAGGATTTTGGATTCAAGCTCACATGCGTGAATCACAGAAAATTCATGTTGAAGAGAGAGGTGGGTTAAATTTTACATGGCCCTCAACGAGGTGTTGAGAGGAGAAAGAGTTGGATAGCGCCAGGTGCTTGTAGTCAAGGCACCGTAAAATGAGTGAAGCAAGAAATATACATGTGAAACAGAATGTAGGAAGAGCAAGCAATGCCTACACGCTGCAGGAAACCGCAGCGTGAATAACGATGAAGGGATGGCATCGTCGGACCCTCCACCACAGCTCCTTACTGCGCTCGTGCTGCGTTTCTTTGATCCTTGCCACCTGCTGCCCGGCTGGCATCCGGTGCGGCGCCGACAGAAGTGCTCGCCCATGTCGTTTGGGAGCCGGTGCCTCCCTGCAGCTGCTTCAGCATCACCTCCCAGCTCTGCCGCCAGTTCGCCTCGCGGCCTTCCCACGTGCCAAACGCGCCGCTGAGCTCCTGCGCGACAACAGTCACCTCCTGGGAGACCACCTCAGCCGTGTCTCGGGCTGCCGCCACGGTATCGCGGTGAAGGCGGGTGGAAGGGGCGATGATGGCTGGTGTGACAGGCGCCGTGCCCTCTGCCCCGTACGCGCTGGACGCCTCCACGGAGCGCCGCTTCGACGTCCCCGCGGCGCCAACACCCCTGCGACCGCTGCTGGCGGTACCCTGTGCGTGCGGTGCAGCGGCCGCTACAGGAGCAGCCGTGGCGTTTGCGGCCGCCGCCTCCGCCTCCGCCAGTCCTGGGAAGTACCCGTACACCGTATTGAGCGGTGCGACGGGGTTGTTGGGCTGGGCGGCGTTGAAGGCATCCAGAGGCTTCACACGTAGCAGCGGCATCCCTGCATAAGTGATGCGTTGAGGTGGTGGCGGTGCGTGGCCCGCTGCGGCGGCTCCGCGCGCCCCATTACCGCCCGCCACCGCGGCACCGCCTTTGTGCCCCCCGCCACCGCTGCCGCCGTCCTGTCGGGGGAGCAGCAGTGTCTCCTGCAGGCGGCGCTCACGCTTTCCCGTGTCCGCGCCAAGACCGCCGTCGCCGTGCTCGTCCTCTGCTTCTGCTTCCAGGCGCGCGCGCAGCTTCATGAGGTGGCGCAGCCCGCGGTGGTGCCCCGGCCCGTCTTGCCAGTCAAAGGGCAGTAGGGCGTCAGGGAGCACCAGACCGCGGAGGAGGTGGAAGAAGGTGTTGACGGTGGTGTAGCAGCGCGCCGTGTGGACGTCGCCCTCGTCCTGCGCCTCGCGGAGGGCGAGACCCCAGAAGACGCGGATCGCCTCGGTACTCGCCCGCTGCCGCGCCGCCTCTGCGGCTGCCAGCCGGGAGAGGGTTTCGCCATTGGTACGGCTGCCCAGGGAGACCTTGACCGCCCGCCGGTGCTTTTCCTTCGCGGCGGCGGCCTTCTCAGCGACGGCGCCATAAATGCGCAGCACCTCCTCCAGTCGCCGAGTCAGCGCAGCGGCCGCCAGGTGGTAGAGGTTGGCCGCCGCGAAGCGAGGCACCTGGAGCACTACATCCTGTACGCGGTGCACCAGCTGATAGTAGACCTTCTTGGACTGCGTTACGTGACCAGAAAGACGCTCCTGCTGCGCCGCACAGAAGGCCTCAGCGGCGGCACGGGCAGCCGCCACGGGGTCGTCCAGGGGTGGGGTGCTGCCGTCTGGAAGGAGTTCTGTGCCTGGTAGGCTGCGATGAAATGGTGGCGGATGCTGGGCGACGTGTGCCGCCATGAGCCGCTCCACCGTCTCCACTGTCTGCGAAGCCCACCCGCTGAACTGGGCGAGCGCTGATAGCACCTGAGGGAGGGGGAGTAACGGCGTCTGCTGCTGTGGGGTCGTGGGGCGTCCGCTGCTGGAGACGGACCCCTGGCTCGTGGTGCTCGAAGAAGCGGCGCGACCGGTGCGCCGATTGCTGGCGCCGCCACCTCCTCGTGCGGACGCCGTTGCCGCGCCGCCGCTGGCCTTTGGGGGAGAAGACCCACCACCGCCCGCTGGCGTCCCTTTCACAACGACAGAAGGTTCAATATAGTGCTCTGGCACGAGCAGCACCATTTCCACCGACTGGGCCAGGGCGTCTAGCGTGACACCGCGCACGTACAGCATCTCGCGCAGGCGACTGAGACTGTCCAGCACCGCGGCGAGTGAACACGACCGAACTCCGCGCTGGGCGAGCATGCGTGTCTCTTGCAGTGCCTGGCTCAACGCCTCGGCGGCAGCCTGCACCGTGTCCTGCGACAGCTCCCCTCCCACCACAAGGGGCTTGCTGGCATTGGTCTCGTGGTCGCCCTTGCCAGCGTCGCGCTTCTGTAGCTCTTCCTTGACGGCGTCTGTGAGCGCCAGGCGGGGAAGTGCATCTGTCAGGAGATGCTCCAGCTGCCCAACAGCATCCACCAGCACCCCCTCTGCCGCCGCCGAGGACATTTGGAAGGTGTGGAGCTGCGTCCTCAGCCCCGAGAAGGCCTCCTGAATCGATGCGAGAAGCTGCAGCTCCGCCGCATTGTCCTTGAAAACACTTGCGTACTTGGCCCTCGCCGCCTCTGCCGCAGCGCGCCGCTCGGCCACCGCAGCCTCAGCCTCCTTCTCCACGGCCGTGTAGCGCTCCTCGAGTTCTGACAGGACGCCGCGCACGAGAGCCGAGGTCGGGTCGGCGGCTACGGCGCTTTCCAACGTGACACCCTCGCCTAGCTCCTCCTCCGCGAGGGCGTGAGCGCGCTCCGTAAGACTGCGGCGGCACTCCTCCTCTAGTACCGCCTTCGCGCGAGCGAGATTAGCCAGGAGTGTTGCGCACGATTCCGCGTAGCCATCCGCGTACTCCACGCACACCGCGTTGTGCCTGCGATCCTGCGATTGCAGGGCGGACAGGGAGGCCGCCGTCGCCGCCTGCGCTTCAATCTTGGCGAGCTCAGCAAGCGACGCAGCTTCGTGCTCAGCCAGGTCCTTGCTGTGCGCGAAGTCGTGCCACTGTGTGGAGAGCTTGGTGAGTCGTTCCCGGAAGCGCTGCGCGTACTTCTCCGAGGCTCCTTCGACGTCCTCAAGCTCCCGCACCCGTGCCTCGTACACGTCCGCCTGCAGCGCGGCTGGGCGGCGGCGGTGGCGGCGCAGCAGCTTGCTCGTTTCCTGCTCCACCTCCGTGCGTGCCTTGGCACAGTACTCGCGCATGACATCCTCGACAGACTCACGTAGGGCGAGCAGCCAATTCAGCAGCTCCTCGCGCAGCTGGGCCTTCCACGCATCGACCTTGACCTTGGGCAGGAAGTTCTGCGCAGGCACAAGGATGGTGTCTGCCATCATAGGGGTGTAGGTCGCGATAAATTCGTTGGGCACCGCGTCGACCGCCGCGGTGGCTGGTGTCTGTCGGGAGTCCTTGCCGGCTCCTGCGGCTCCTTGTGCTTTGGGGCCCTGCTGCTGGGAGCCGTAGAAGGAGCGCTTCGAGGAGCGGGTGGGGATGGCGGCAGCGCTGGGGTTGGCGTCACTGACGGAAGCCTGTGGGGTGCGGGGTGGGTGGGGTGCGAGGGCAGCGGCACGGGCGACGGCATCCTCGTCCACAATGGATAGGGGACCCACCACGTTAAAGACCGACCCCCGCGCAGACGTCAGCTGTGCGTACTCCACGACCTCCTTCGGGATCTCCTCCTCGAGCCGCGACAGCGCCTCTGCCTGTTGCTCCCGTAGCAGTGCCTGCGCCTCCGGATCCACGGCCGCGGCGCTGCTGGTGCTCGTGCCACCGCCCTCCTTCTTGGTGGGGCGCCGCCTAGAGGACTGTCCCGAGACGCTTGTCGAGGCTCCTGCAGTGTGTTGCTGCTGCTGCTGCAGCAGCTGCTGTTCGCGCATTATTTCCGCTAGTGCTGCCTCTAATTTCTCCTGTCGAGCCACTTCGAGCCGAGACACCGTGCTCTCCACGGACTCCAGACCTAGCTTCTCCATGAGGTGATCACAGCACGCACCAGCGGCGGCCGTGACACTGCGAAGTGCGGTACTTAAGTCTGCCAAGGTGCGCTGCTGGCGTGTCGTATAAGCTGCTGCAATGGACTCGAGCTGCTTCAGCCCTTCGGCGAAGAGAGCCTCGGCGGCGGCAAGCGAGCCGGCCCGACTAAGGCGCTCGCAGGTGGCCGCGTACTCGGCCTCGCGCTGGCTGAGCTCGTCGGCAACATCGAGGCTGGCCTCGCACCGCCGAATGTAGAAGGTACGGACAGGGTTCAAGGCGCCGCGTGCCGTGTTGACAAGCTCGTGCGTCGACTTTTCGAACCATCGCAGGACACTTGCAAAGGCCACCGATAAGATTCCTTCGAACGCGCGGTAGCTCTCTTGGAGACCTTTATCGATGAGTGACACGAACCATTCGCCTTCGTTGTCAATGATGCGAGACACAGGTCCTAGCACCCGCTCCCTCTCTGCACGCGCGCGCTCAGGAGTAGTAGAGACGTCCACTTCAATGAGAGGTCTGTAGACGTCGTCGATGGAGTTCTCTGTGGTAGTGCTGTTGGGGCCTTCGTTGATGGAAGCGGCGGTAAGCAATGTGGGCTCCTCCTCCAATGGGGTTCGCAGCCACGTCAGGGCATCCTGAAAGGCTTCTTGTATAGCGGCCACCGATCGCTTGCGGGCCGCCTCCTGCTCCGCCGCCACTTCCACCACCTCGCGGCAGCTTGCCTGCACGTTACCGAGAACCACCGTCACCTTCATCCGCCACTCATCTACAACCTCCTCGCAGCCGTTGGGAAAGGGATCGGTGCGGGGATCCGCAGAGTACATGCGGAGCCAACCGTTGGGCCCGGTGCCGCCACACTCAGGCCGGGGTGGCACCGCCAGCGTGTCGCCCGACAAATCCCCTGTGCTGCGGTCGCCCTGGCCCTCCAGGACAATGCCATCATCGCTTGTACGCCGCAGGGTGGCCACGACGGCCCCGAGGCTGGCGAGGAAGTTAACACCATCGCGGCGCGCGCGGGCGGAGATGGCAGACACGCGCTCCACAGCATCCATGCGGTCTGCCGGGCGCCGCAACGCGGCCGACTGCAACGCCGTGCGAGCACCATACGCGCAGCTCCGCTCCATGCGCTCGCGGCTGCGGACGAGGAGGGCTGCCATTTGACCGGCGTAGACCCGCTGCTGCAGCACCTCACGCTGCCCCAGCTGCGCCAGGAGGGTCAGCGAGGTGGCGTAGTTCAGCGCAATCTGTTCGTTGGCGCTGTGCAGGATGCGCTGCGACAGCGCGTGAGATGCGGTGACGCTGCTGTAACTAATTTTGGCCAAAGAAAACATGAGCTCACGCAGATTCTCCTGCAGGGCCTCGCGACGCCGCACCTCGGTTTCTTCCAGCTGCGTGCGCGCTGCCGCCACCGCCGCCGCACGCGTAGAGTAGAGCTGACGGAGTAGCACCGCGCGGCCGAGCAATCGCAGTCTCTCTGCTTTCATTGCAGCCCGCACGCCCTCAGCGTCTGCTGCCACAGTGGTGTGGCTGGGGTCGAGGGCAGCCGCGTGGAACACGTCGTAAAACGGAGAAAGCACGTCGCCGTCGCGCACCAGACGCGTCACAGAGGAGTCTGTGTCTTCACTGACAAGTCCGTTCTCCTTGAACTGGCTGGCGTACTCCGCTAAGAACTGCTCGTGACCCTCAAGGCGTGTGCGTTCGTCAGCAAGGATCGCCTCAGACTCCGCGTGGCTGTGGGCCAGATCTGCTTTAAGTGTTGCAAGGCATTGCAGTTGCTGTGCATCCAAGGCGGCATTGAGTTCCGTGATGGCCTCGCGGAACGCAGTGAGGGCGGCTTGGTGACGTACACGCAGCTTATCCATGAGTCCGGACCGTTTCTTGGCGCCCCCAACCGACGCAGCGCCGCCGTGGTTGGCTCCCGTCGCGGTGTTGCCATACATAAGCGCGGGCGGTGCTCTCTGCGCGGGGGCAGCAGCGAGTTGGTGGTGCGTGCGACGACGAGTAAAAAAAGTGGAAGGGTGAAAAAGGAGGAAAGATACTTCTCACACGGAGAAACACTTGAAAAGATGGGTGACAAATCCAAATACGAGCAGGAACGTGACCCGCCACGCAGGGACTGAAAACTAACAAACAACGGCAAAAATAATAATAATCTATTGGGCAGCCAACAAGAAAAGAGGATAGATGTCAGAGGGGTGCGAAAGCTGAGGAATCGGGCGAGCATCTGTGTGCCCATGCCACGGTGCCGCAATGCGCGACGATTGGTGTACAAGTCTGTGTGTTTCTCAAGATATCTCCATAGCTGAGAGAAGGACACCAGCTCTTGAAAGCGAAGCTGCCTCTGCGAACAGACGAGTTTCTTCGCGTCAGTGCTTTAATAATTATTACGCAAGTGCGCTCTTTCTGTGTTCGACACTTTCTTTTTTAAGTGTTACACGATGATTAGCGTTAGTAGAAATCTGCTTTGGCTCACGTTCACCGTCCGTGTAGATGTGTGCATACGAGCGTTGTAGCGCATGCGCCGTGGAATGAGATGTGCTCGTCATCACGATTGTGAGTTTGGATCGGGGTTCGTCGTCGCGCTGGTCAGCCCTTTCTTCACCAGCGTTTTGAATGCTTGCCAGTCCACGGACGGTGCTGGCGTCTGCTGCTGGCCTTCGCCAAAGGCATAGGCGAACTCAGCCAGCACTAGTAGCATCACCTCCCGCACCAGCGCCACCGTTTCAGCGGATGTGGACACATCCTTGGCCGCCTCCGCTGCGAATGACTTGAACAGGGACTCATCGAGCTCGTCCAACGCATCGTCTCTGGTTCCGGTGTGCGGCACGTGGTGCAGGGCAAGGAGGTGGGCCGCGAAATGCCGCAACCGCCCGCGCACCACAGCCTCTCGGGTGGGCAGCTCCGGCGGTGTCAGGCTGAGGTGCACGTCCAGGCGGCCCGGCCGGCGCACCGCGGCGTCGAGGCATTCGGGAGAAGGGGCCGAGGCGACCACCACGACCACTCGATTGGGATCGCCCGCGACTCCGTCCATCTCGGTGAGCAGAGTGCTGAGAGTGCGGTCTGTCGCCGTGGTCGTCTCGGCCGTCTCCCGGCCACGGGGAGGGGCGAGGGCGTCGAGGTTGTCGAGGAAGAGTGCCGTCGGCGCTTGCGCACGGGCCGCGGCGAAGAGGCTGGCGATGTTCTTCTCCGACTGTCCCACCTCCTTCTCAATCAAGGAAAGGCCGTCCACCATCACCACGTGAATGCCCTTGCTGTCGTGTCCGTCGCGTAGGCGCCTGGCCAGGGCCGACAGGAGCGCGGTCTTGCCGCTGCCGCTGGGGCCGCAGACGAGAACGCCTTTGGCGCACGGCACGTTGTACGCTCGCAGCAGCCGCAGGTGCGTGACGGGCCACACGACAAGCTCCTCCAGCGCCGCCACCTGTGCTTCCACATTGAAGAGGTGCGCATAGGCATCCTTGCCCGCCGCCAAAGCCTTGCCAGCACTGACGGCCTCTGCTTTCGCCAACAGCGCCGCGATCGGTTGCCTTGAGAGCTGCCACGCACTCATGTTAGCCGAGGCATCCGTGAGACCCTCTAGAAGGGTAGGGGAGGGATGGATGGGTGGCAGGGAGACAGCCGTGCCTCCCTGTTCCCCTCGTTGTGCGTGCAACCGGTGCTGGAAGTACTCTGTGCGCTCTCGTGTGGTAGGGGATGCCAACGTGATGTGGCACTCGGCAAGCCGCTGGCGCAGAGGAGGGGCCAGCGCTGTGGGTTGCTCGGCCGTCGACCATACAAGAAATGTCGTCGGATTGCCTTCCGCGGTGCTCGCCAACGCGTCCAGGCTTTCGCACAGCTGGCACGCGGCGACATCCAGGAGGGCGCTATCATGCGCACTGCCCCACAGTAGGTCAACGTGATAGAGGCGCACGACCACAAGGGCGGCCACACCGCTGCCACCATTGGCGTGCGGGATGGGCTGCAAGGTGGTGGCAATCGCCTGCGTCACCTCGCGGTCGTCCAGGGCCAGCAAGTCGCGGAAGTTGAGGCAGCGGTGCTCTGTGATGAATGTCGTGTGCGCCGTCGGAACTGTCAGGGGAATGGAGGAGCGGCACAGGTCCTCCAAGAGCGCGCGCTTGCCACTCCCACGCACGCCCGAGAGGAGAGCGGTGTGCACGCGAGAGCTGCCGGGTCTGAGGGACTGCAGGAAGGCGTGGCTCGTCGTCAAGAGCTCCTCTCGTGCACGCATCGTGAGCACCCGGAACCAAGTACTCGGTCCCTCCGGGTCCTTGATTTCAGCGAATGCTTTGACGCACACTGCACCACCGTCGGCTTTCTGATCATCCCGTGTGCTGCTGGCGTAGTTCGGGTGTCCTCGACGCTTCGCTGGGCCTGCGCCGCTGCCTGTGTCATCGCATAATCGACGTGGTCGCAGGCGGATGCGGCCGGCCTTGGCCAATGCAAACAAAGATGAGTTATCCTCCTCTGGCGGGTACTGCGCTACCCGCAGCACCAACAGCTGCCCTGTGATGGGGTTCCTCACCTGCACGCTGCTGTTGATGCATTCATCGGCATCGGCGTCGTCATCGGCGTCGTGCCAGCTGGCAGTCAGAAACGTGCTGGTCCCCAGACGCGAGAGACCATGACTGCCTTGTGTCAGTGCGCCCGCGGGGTGGGAGGCGTCAGAAGGGCCGCACTCATGTGCCGCCTCACCGTTCGTGACGGTTGCACAGAAACTGCGGGTCGAGTGAAGTGGGTGCTGGGAGAGCTCACCCAGCGACGGCCACCAACGCACAGGGGCCACAAGGACGAGAGCGTCAGTGAATCCGTCCATGTCTGGGGAAGCCTCAAAACTGAAAAACGGCTACGCAACGCCGTATCTTCCCTTCCCTAAATTAGTCTTCACCCCTGTTAATGTGTGTGTGTGGATGCAAAGATGTGATCCCACGTACTTCTGTTTGTATCTTGAGAGCGGAAGAATTGAAGAGGGAGTGGCGCATACGCATCACAGTTCACACACGGGGGGTCACAGCGCTAGTGGTGGTCAGCAGGGAGGCGGGGGGAGGGGGGATCGCAAGGAAGGCACAGTGCGCACTCAGGAGCAGGCAGCACTGGGTCCTTCTCCAGACACAAAGAGCAGCACCACAGTGATGCGTGCAAAGCTCACGGGTACCCATCGCTTTCACGTCTTTCCCCTTGTACCTCCAGGAGATCAGTGCCGAAACCTATGCATAGGTTTTTTAAAATTTATTTTCTGACTTCTCGAAAGGTCTCTGTGCCTGTAGAAGCACGGGAAGTATGCAGATGAGAAGACGAGTGGACGGGGAGGAGAGACGGAGGGGAAGGCAAGGGGAACGACAGCAAAGGAATACGATGGGACCAATACAAAGTGGACGAGGACACAAAGAAGAATCACCATACCACATGCTTTCAGGTCAGGGAGTAGCAAGCCGAGTGGCACTGACGCCAGCAGCGCAAGGCGCGAAAACAAAAAGCAAAACACATGCGTCCGTTCATACAGAAGGACCGTCACCCTTCTCTGTTGTCTCTTTTTCGCTGCGGTTATAGTGCAGGGGCGCACCAAGGCACGCTCGCCCACGGGGCCGCCAGGAAGACGACTGGGAGGGTGGAAAAAACAATAACTATATATATATAACAGTACCTTTGGTTGCCCTCAGTGGAACAAATGGCTCGTCCAGTTGGGGTTCTCCTTCGCTGACATAAGCACCACGGCGGTGGCCAGGACGGCGCTCGCCATGAGAACCATACGCCCGACTCCTTGCCGTCGCGTCGCTGGGTTGCGCCACTCACGGGGCAGGAGCGCCCACAGCAGCCGCAGGGCCGCATTGCGGGTGCGTTGGTTCGCCAGGAAGCCGAGCTTGCGTACGTTGCCTTGGATGAAGTTGTCCCGCTCCGCAACAACTAGCTCAAGGTGCCTCTCGCGGTACAGGTCAGCCTTGCGGACGAGCTCGGACACCTGTGCGACGGTGGCGGTGGCGAGGGTATCAGCTGGCATCTTGTTGAGGAGCGCGTAAACTTTCGCCATGGCGATGACACCAGCGTCGCCTTCAAACTCGCGCGCCTCGGCTTGGGCAGCGGACACCCACTGCATGATGCGCTTCCTCTGGCTTACCATGTAGGCAGCGGTGAAGAAAATAACGCCGAGGCCGTCTTCGTCCACGATGAAGTAGTCGAACAGTCGCCCCAACACCGCGTTGTCGGTGATGCTGTGAGAGAACCATGTAATGACCCACGACACCGCGTAATGCGACTCTGGTGCCACGCCACACTCCTCCAGGGCCACGGCCAGCGCAGCGTCCTCCTCGGCGATGACAGCGTGCATGGCGTAGAGGAGAGCCTCCGAGGAGCTGAGCGTCGCTTCACTGAAGCTTGCCCATCGCGTGCGCAGGAGGCCCTCGCAGACCGATACAATTACCTCGGTCGAAACTGTGGGTGCGAGCACGTACATGACGTAGCCCATGACCTCGTGCAGTCCTTGATAATAGTAACGCGTCGGGTTGTTTGCCAGGACTCGCAGCAGCATATCCTTGAGTTGACGACGCATCCCATCTCGCTCCGTTGCCTCAGGGTAGAGGGCCCAGAGGGAACGCTGGATATCCGCCTCCACCACCCGCGGCTGGCAGTTCTCCGGCAGCCGCAGCGTCACTGGTGGGCGGGCCGCCTCTACGTGCGGGGAGGGGGAAGCCGGTGCGCGCAAGGGCCGGAGGTCCTCTGTCTCCATGGGAGCACGCGCGCGGTGGGTGCCGCGGACCGCCTGCGACGCGGCTCGCCGGCGCTTTGGTGCGGTCGAACTGCCTGCGCGTGCGCGGTTGCTGAGTCGAGGCTCTGGGGCCACCGTACCGGCCTCCTGTGCTAGAGAAGCCGCAGGTATCGTGCTGTCGTTCCGGCTATGATGGGTGGAAGACGTCTGCGCTTCGGAGGTGCGAGAGGGAGAGAGGTCCTCACCGATGCTTTCGTCGGTCATCGCCTCGGAAAGGTCTGTGGCGCTCGCTCGCCCTTGCCGCAAGGCCTCTTCGCGTTGCTCCTGGAGTTGCTTGAGCTGCTGCTTCTCTTGTCGGATGATGCTCTGGCTAAGATAGGGTACCGGCCGCGCCGCCCCTAGACCCAAGACCAGGTCCTTCCACACAATCGACCGGACCGCGTCGAACTGGAGCCCCTCCTCAGCCTCGCAGCACATCTCCCGACATTCTGCGAAGTAGGCCTCCTCCGCAGCCTCATCACCGACAAGGCGCTCCATTTGAATTTTCCCAACAGCAACCTTCTCCCGTCGGTCGCACTCTGGCGTCGGCTTGATTTCGTCGCTCATAGGTACACAGCTGACTGCGACGTGCTCCTTTTTTTTTTGTTTTAAAGTACAGCGACAAAATATTGACAGGATGTGTAGAGAGCAATCCTTAGTTGCGTGCTTTTCTTCTACTTTTTTTTTTCTTTGGTGTCCGTCACCGCAGCAGGTATGTGATCCCACAGACACAGCAACAAAAGCAACAGCAACAGCGATCTAACTGTGTGTATGAGAAGGTGGTGAGAGGAGAGGAGAAAAAAGGTGCTCCATAATGAAGTCGTGGCGAGGTCCTTGTATCATCACAGAGATGCGTCCGTGGCTGTCGTCAGCGAAAGGGATAACGAGGGACTCTCTGACTGCAAGCAGGAAGGGGACATTGCACTGCACGTCGCACCTCGGCCGATACCGCTGCGTTGATTCAGTGAGCTAAGTCTGACGGCGCCAAAAAAGAGGCACAATAGAGCTTGTATGATCTTTGCTCTCAGCGCTCATGTGCACCCCTTCCGGCTGCGATTAGGTCATGTACCAGGATACAACACTTCCCCCTTGTGATAGTTTCTCTTCAAATAGATATACAGCATCAGCATATTTAATAATGCAAATGACGAAGGCGAATGCCACGCAAAACCTCAGCTCATGAGAACTCTGTAAAGGAAAAAAAAAGGGAACAGTAGTTCCTGTGAACATCGAAGCGTGTAGCTTTGGTGGTGGCACCCGAAGTGTGCCTATCACGGTACTCTTTCCGAAAACAGCATTCGCTTCGTGAATGCGAGGCGTTTGCATTTCCATCACCTTATAGTTCCTTCTTTTATGGAAGTAAGTTGTAGTGGTTGAAAAACAGAGAAGCGGGATTACGGAAGGATAGGAAACTAATAAGAGACCTGGCAAAAGAGATGATGCTTTTTTTTTTTTTTGTTCTCTGCTGTTCCTCAGGCTACCATGCTTGCGTGCCAAAGAACAGAGTGACGAGACGAGTGAGGCGGTGCGCCGCGATGAGGCAGTCTTGCAGGTGGTCCCTTCTCCTTGCCTGCGCTTCCTCCAGGGTCCATGACATCGCGGAGGGACGGCAAGTGCACGCAAGGAGTAGGGCGGGAGCCAGAAGGTAAAGGAAGGTCAGGCTGTCTTTTCGATCGTTTCCTCACACAACAGCAACACAGAGAGAGTGAGAAAGAAGACGACTATTTGGTTTTCCTTCCAAGCGGATGTTTAGAGAATGGGATGGCACCCCTCGTTACCCCACGTCTGGCATCTCACCTGTTAGTCGCCGAGTTTCTTTGGCTCCATGCCCTTGGGTGGTTGCACCTCAACCTTTCCCTTGCCAACCTCATCCCAGTTGGTCGACAGCACGGTGCCGCCGCTCTCTGTGAAGGACTTGATCATGGCGCGGCGCTGCTCGTCGCTGCCCCCGCCGTAAATCTGCTTGAAGAGGTTGTTGAGTGCGGCATCGCCCTCAGCCTTCTCCTCCTCGTCGTCCAGCTTCACCGAGCTCCAGTCCTTGCCCTTGCTGCTTGGGTACTTGAGCTCCTTCTGGCTGGCGGGGAGGGCGGCGGTGGCGGCCACAGGGGCACCGGCTCCCGCACCCGCAGGCGGCGGCGGCACGGCGTCAGCGGCCCCCTCCAGCGCGGGCCAGGTGTAGGGCATCGCCTTGCGCACGGTCACCTCCACCTTCATGGGGCGGACGCTGACGGTCGGGGCGTCGCCGTCCTTGAGGTCTGCGTAGAGGGGATCCAAGGAGTAATCATAGGTGCGGCCGTTGGCGTCCAGCCGGATGCCCACTGTCAGCTCGCGCTTCCCCGCAGTCACCGTGACATCGGACTCAAGACGGTTTTTAACGTAGAAGGTGAACGTGATGGCCTCGACAGACTGGAACCACTCCATGCGCACCTGGCCCGTATACGCTTCGGTGGTGGCGGACATTGTGAGACACAGCAAGATAAGACGAACAAGAATAAAGGTGAGGATAGGGTGTAAAGGGAGAATAGTGATAATTTCCTTTTTTTGGACTGCGAGAAATGAATACACAGGATAAATGTTAGAGAAGCTTGGTGCGCCTTGAATATCCTTGTAGGTGTGAGCTCGTGTGTGCAGAAGGCTTCCTTTGTGGTGGTTGCAAGAAGAAAAGAAAGAGGAAATTAGGAGATAAGGGAGAATCATTTGAGGATATAGGACTCACCCAGACATAAAGACATGGGCAGTCTGTGAGAAGCAATGTGCAACCGTCGGCGCTGTGTCTTCTGCGGGATTCACTCCGCGATTGCCATGTCCTTGAGGAACATGTGCAACAACAACAGTTCCTGCTATCCTTGATGTTGCATTCGCACCCTTATACAAAGACTTCCTCGCTTCCTCACCCACTCCTGTGACTGGTTGGTAGACGAATCTGCGGAGGAGTGCGCGAGTCGCCGGTGGGGGGATACGGCTGCGGACGTCACCTTGACGTATGTACGGTTTTGTCACAAAAATTGAAATGAAACAGAAATCACAAAGAAGTGCTTATGAACGAAAGCAAGAGCTTCCACGCATGGTGCAGGTGCCTTCAAGGGGAAAGTTTAGTTCTTGGCGAACTTCTTGCCCAGCTTGTCGGCGGCGGTCTTGCTGACGACCTCGAGGACGTTGTAGCGGACGGTCTTGCTCAGAGGGCGGCAGTGGCCAATGACGACCTCATCACCCTGCTTGGGGTCGAAGGCGGGGCTGCAGTGCACGGCCAGGGACTTGTGGCGCTTCTGGTAACGCTGGTACTTCTTGATGAAGTGCAGGTAGTTGCGGCGGATGATGATGGTGCCCTTCATCTTGGTGGAGTGCACAATACCGCGGAGGATACGGCCGCGAATCACGACATTGCTGGTGAAGGGGCACTTGCGGTCAATGTACTTACCCTCGCGGGCAGCCTTGGGGGTCTTGAAGCCAAGACCGACCTTCTTGCAGTAGCGGATGTGGCCGGACTTGTTGACGCGGCGCTCGCTGGGGCGGTGCAAGTTCTCATTCACAGCGGTCTGGCGCTGGTACGCCTTCTCGTGCTGGATGGTCGCATCGACGGAGCGGCCGTTGAAGTACGTGGGCTGAGCGGACATGGTTAGCTGAATGCTTCGGCTATTCTTAGCTTTTGTGTGACGTCGTGTGCGCAACACATAAAAGAAGACAAAGTGAAAGGCGAAGAGAGACAGAAAGAGAGAGGGAGCGAGAGAGTAAAATGGAATGGGGAAAGGACGGAGGTGATTGGAACATCGCGTGCCAGCCGAGATGGCTGTGCCTTTGTACTCCTGCGGCCCACATGGGAGGAATCTGTGCCTCTCGTAGATATCCGATCAGCAGGAAGGCGGGGAGGAGGAGGGCGAAAGAGAAACGTACAGCCACAACCGACGACGAGGCCACCGTCGCCCATGGCGCCATTGGGTCCCCTGCCTCTCAACAACACTTTTTTTCTTGTTGCTACGTAAGTGAAAGCTTTGGTGTTCGGTGAAATTGGCAAAAGAAAAGAGGTTTTTTTTTTTCTGATTGGGATGGAGACGGGGGAGGGAAGGGGAAGCAAACCAAACGAAGGGTTCTAACAGGAGGAGCTTGACATGGTCACCATCGAGCTGTCTTGTTCTATCTAGGAAAAGCGACAAAGAGAAGATTTCTTTTAAACACGGAAAAGGCAATGACAATATGAGAAAGCAATTTGGCCAAGGCCGTTTCGGATTCAGAATCCCCGCCGCTGCAGCGTCGCTTAGCTGAACGGGGGGTAGTTGCTCTCTGCAAGTGCACGCTCTAATTGCATCGCGGGCTGCGGTGACCCTTGCGGAGAGACGTTGCGGCGACGCGGCATGTTGACGTAGCCGGGAGGCTGCGACGCCCCACGCAGCGCGCTAGGCATCGGCGCGTTCAATGTCGGCTGCGTGCCGAACAGCTGTGGTGGTGGAAGGTTTGGGTTAGGTCCCACGCGCGGGAGGCCTTCCATCCAGGGATAGGGCTGCGCGTAGCCGTAGGCGGCGGCCTGCTCTGGGGATACGGACGGCACCGGTGGATAGGGACCCGGAGGCGGCGCGGTGCCGAGGCCGAGGGCGGGGGACGGGTTGTGGCCGCCGGTACCGGCGTTGTATTCTGCTGACTGCAGGAGCACCATGCGTGCCTGTGCCATCTTGGCTTGCTCAATGAGGGCACGGCTCTGCTCCTTCTCCGCCTTCCGAGCGCGCAGCCACTGCTTGTATTCCTCGATCTCTGCCGGCGTCATGATGCCGTACTTGGGCAGTGAGTTCCAGAGGTACAGGAACATGCCCACCACGTAGGTGGCAAAGCCTAGCGCGCCGAACACGTAAAGACCTGCCACCGGGGCGAAGGGCAGATACACTTCGGATTCCACGCCGCAATGGCGGAGGTAGTCCTTGAGGAGCCCCGCCGGCGACTCCGCCGAGACGGCAATGACAAAGACGTAGCACAGAAGCAGCAGCTCCACCGCCGAAATCACATCCTTCCAAAAGTAAAAGTTTCTCACTTTGGCCACAAAGAAGTTGAGCTCGACACACATGCGGTTGATGCCACCCACAAGAAACGCAACCGCCATGATGAAAATTGCCAGTCGCATCTGGATGGCCTGGTCAACAAAGACGTCGTTAATGCTAGCCGGTGTG
The DNA here is from genome assembly GCA_030849835.1 of Herpetomonas samuelpessoai. Taxonomy (NCBI): domain Eukaryota; phylum Euglenozoa; class Kinetoplastea; order Trypanosomatida; family Trypanosomatidae; genus Herpetomonas; species Herpetomonas samuelpessoai. Next base: position 34,090 of record JASAOC010001984.1, read on the forward strand.
AAGCTTGTTTCTACGCCAGAGAAGGCGTAGATGGAGCGGGTGCTGTTGTACACACAGCCCTGCGTCTTATAGACGAGCGGGTCTGACAGCGCGAAGTTGCTCTGCGTGAAGAAGGCGCCCTTGAATGTGCGGTGGGCACCAATCGCGGTCTGCACCGTGTGCACAAGCCACGAGACGAGCTGAACGAGAGAGCAGAGGTCATACAGAATGACGATGCGCTTCTCCATGCGCAGACGACCTTTTCGGGGCCGCTGCTGGAGGTCACTAACGAGCTGCATGTTCCGTTCTTATGCTTGGACAGCAGGTCCTCTAACAGAAAAGAAATAAAGCAAACAGGAAGAGAAAAGCGGAAGATGGAGAAAGAAAAGGGAAGAGAGAGGTGTGTCTGCCCGTGTGTTCCAGCCTCTTCCTTGATTTCCTGTATTGTGTGAGAGAAGAGTGAAAGAAGAGGAAGGGAAGGAGGCCATCGTGTGAGAAGGTTTTGTGTTGACGACGTTCATAAGTCGTGCCCAAGAACCAAAAAAAGGGTTTCGCGCATTCATCGACTGTTCCTGTGTCCTGTCAAGCGAAACTCCGACAGCGGTGGGGAATTTGCATGGATCCTTGACTGATTCTCTGTCCTGGATCCCTTTAGGCTTCAGGAGTTTAAGGAGCCGCAGGTAACAAGCCAAGGGCAGCCGACAGAAGGAGAAGGGGAGGGAGTGGCTTCTTTCCTGTTGTTCCTTTGGTTAGTAGGAGTTGTGCAGTTAAACGGTTATCCAAACGGAGTTAGTTGATGCCGTGTAAGATGGCAGCGAGAAACGAGACAAGATGGTGTGGGTCCCGGTGCTGGCGTGCCAAAGGCAAGACATGAAGCAGGGAGCCAGCGTCAGCTAGCTTCCTCGCAGGAGGAACGACTTAGTTCTTGAAGACGAGATCGAGAGGGTCGACGGCGGGGGCCGGATGCATAGCGCGGTGGTTCTCGGACTTGACCTTGATGGCTTCGTTAGCCTCGCGCTTCTCGAGTTTGCGGAACTTGCGGTCGCGGCGCTGCTCGGTGGGTGCCTTCGCGATGTTGCTCTTCCACAAGACGTTACCCTTGCAGCACCCGTTAAGGATGGCGACGGGCTCCAGGGTAAACCGGGGGCCGATCTCCATGAGGGACGTGGGCTTGCTGTCTACAATCTGGTAGTTGCGGACCCAGACATGGTCATCCAGCCAGTAGAAGGACATGATGCGGTCCACAAACGGCTTCGACTTTGGGTGGTACCGCGGGGTGTTGAATGCCATGTGAAGGAGCGACTTGGCGACGCGGAGGTGGGGCTGGGCCTCGAACTCGCGGTCAAAATGAAGCAGAGGGCGGCTGTACTTGAGGCAGTTGCCCGCCATGCGAATCTCATCGGCGGTGTGCACGTTGGTGAGCTGGAACTTGATGCTGGGCCCGCTGGGGGCCTGCGCCAGCCACAGGTAGCTGACGTCGCTGCGGTGGGGCTCAAAGTACATGACGCTGTTGCACTGATGAAGGCTGCAGAGCTCGATGAGGTCGTCGCCAAGGGTGTTGGTGCGACCGAGCTTGGCGTGCTCGCGGGCGTGGGGCATGAGGTTGCGCAGGTCCACCATGAGGTGGCGGTCTTTGCTGGAGAGGCTGCGGCCCCCCAGCACCAGGCACTTTTGACGATTGGTCATGCGCTTGTCAGTGGTGGCACGGCGCAGTTGGAAGTTGCCAACCATGCTCTCGGGCACCTCCTCAACTTCCTCTGCCGTCGTGGTGACCGCAGAGGCAGCTGGCGCGTCAGCCTCAGCGGGCACCTCTTCGCGGCTCCGCTTCAGCTGCTTCTTGTTTGCCATTTGTGAATCTGCGCAAGTGTATTAGTCAGGTGACTGGTTAGGGCGAAGTAAGGGACACAGGAAAGGTGGGCTGGCGACACGAAACCTGAAGAGCACAGCGTTCTAAAGGGTTCAACCGTTGAGCAAGGAACGGCGCGAAAGCGGATACAAGAAAAAACTTTGTATATTGCTGTTCCGTCAATGAAGGCACAGAGAGGAAAGGTGGGGAGGGAGGAGTAAATGGTGAAGAGAGGAAAGGCTCTAGGCAGCAACAGACGTCGGGGATAATGGATCGTGTAGAGACAGCACGAGAATGCGCGCCGAAGTGTGACGTGACGCAGGGCAGAGTTTGTCGTTTGATCTTTGTGGGAAATCTAGAATCTACAGAGCGTGATTCGCATCAGCACACTGAAAAGGAGGAAAGACAGAGGCGAAACACCATCGCGGTGAACATCCAGGAAGACTTACCGCTCGAAAGTGGCGTTCACTCCGTAGAACACGGTGGCGGCCGCCGAGAGACATGGTAACCGACACGCACCACGGGCAGCGGCGAGTGCCTCACCAACGGTGAGGGGTACCGTCGCTGACTCTGTAGCAGCCAGCGCCAGCGTGAGGAAACGCTGCGTCAGTTTATCAATGTCGCCGTCTGTGATATCCCAGAGGCAGCCGAGGAAGGCTTCAACTCCGGCGTGGGCGTAGGCACAGGGCATGCCAAAGCCCCGGTGCAAAGCACCGTCCACTACCCGGGCGGAGCTGCAACCCATGAGCAGGACGAGCGACGGAAGCTTCGTGGTGGCGGTGGGTAGGCGGTTGTAGAGTTGGCGAGCGGAGAGCACGCACTCGCCACGTCGGTGCCCCATGTACACGTAGCATGAATATCTGCCCGTGATCAGGCGCTGGAGGAGCGCCTGCGGTTGTTGTCGGAGGGGTGTACCGGGGCCCTCGCTCCGGTGGCTAGTGTTACTAGCTGTGGCGGCGGAGGTGTTTCTGCTGTCCGCGCCAGTGTCCACGCATTCAATGGTCCAGCTGCCGCTGCGTTCCTCAGCCAAGCGCTCCATCACGTCACGCGAACTGACTGCATCGGTGTCCAGTACAACATGGCACCGGGACAGAGAGCAGCGGGGGCTGCCGCAGCATCCAACAGCCATCGCACCTGTGCATGCGGTTAGCAGGCGAGAGCTGCTCCCCTGCCGTAGCGGCCGTACACTCTCCCAGGGAAGCCCGTGCAGCTTGGGGCCCAGAGCCAGGTACACGTGCTGGCGCGGCAGTCGCGTGAGATCGACCCGGGTGTCAGAGGTGGTGAAGTCGCGTGCTTCCGTGGCCTTTTCAAAGAAGGTTTTCAGAGTGGAGCGGGCTACTTCTTCAAGAACGTCTGCCAGGGGTTTGGAAGCGGCGTGGGGGACCGTCATGTGGGTCGCAGGGGTGTGGGTAGGCTCCACATCCCCTTGGCGTTGCGCATCTTCATCAATCTCCGCCAGAGCCATGGCAAGCAGCTCATCAAGGGTGGCCGCGAGCCGCTGTGTGACGGTGTGCCATGCGCCTGGGTGACACAGGCAGCCTGGATGGCCACACCCTTCCCTGTCCTCGGCTGCGACACCCTCGCGGGGAAAAGCTTTTGCGCACGCCCACACTGGCGGCGCGTACTTGTAACCTACTCGCAGCGCGTCTGGGGTGTCGCCGCCAGCAGCCAGCGGCTCTGTTGCCGTGTGGAGGAGGTACGGCAGGGCTTGCAAGGCGCCATAGCACAGCGCGTGGAAGCGCCCACCGACGGTGAGGATGGCTTGGGTATCGGTGTAGAGCTCGTCCCTTGCCGTGGTGGCCACCAGTGTCCCCGCCAGCTCCCACAACTGTTGGCGCACATCTGGCGCTGGCTCTCCTGCGAAGAGAGCCGTCCCTGCTAGGCCAACGAGGCACTCCAGTTGGGCCACCACACGGAACATGTCGGCGTCAAGGGCAAAGCGTTTCGCCCACCACGCCTGCTTCGCTGCGTGCCTGTCCGTCAACTTCTCCGTAGCTGTCGGTGGGATGCACGAGGAGGGTGTACCGGTGACCAGGGCTACAGCGTCAGGCTCAATTGCCACAGAATCACTCCTCACTCTCTCTGCGGCTGCGCCACCAGAGGTCCCTTCCAGCAGCTGCTGTCGGTTCGCCTGGGTGACGGCCTGCACCTGCACGAGAAGATGCTCCATAGAGCACCGTTTATGGGAAAGCCGAAGCACGGCAGCAACGGTAGTAGGCCCTGCGCTAGACCAGCGCCGCTCCAGCACAACGTCCTCGCCGTCCAGGGCAACCGAAAGCAGGGTGGCTGACGGCAGCAGAGAGGAGCCAGTGGGGAGGCAGCCCTTCGGGTCGAAATCGTTCCAAGAGATAGCACCCAAAGAGGGACGCTGCCGTAGCAACGGCGTGAGGGCGTGGTGGATGGCGTCCCATCTCTGGTGGGCTGCACTGCCGCCGTGGGGGTGAGCAGCAAGGTCGGCGTCAACGGTCAGGACCCTAGCCATCCGCGCCAAGGCCTGGAGAAGCAGGAAGAGGGCCTCGTGCGTAGGGCAGGCCAGCGTGCAGAGGGATAAACGAGTGAGGTAGAGCCGCGCGAGCGCCGCCTCACCGCGATTTAGCAGAATGTGAATAACTTGTCCAAGGGCCTTGCAGATAAAGACGGAGGCGAAAGGGTCTGATAGCACGGTGCGCGGCCAAGGCAGTGGGGCAGCACGACTAGGCAAGAGGCACGCATCGAGGACGAGGCGGAGGTCGTCCAGGTCGTCGGAGGTGACGAGGAGGTCCAGGGCGGCCTTCGCATCCAGCCGAGGAGACGCCTCCGATACCACCTGATCCCACGTGGCTGCCGCTGCGTTCCTGTGCCAACGCACATTGGCTGCTGCATTGCGCGGTGTTGTCCGGTTCACCGCCTCAAGTCGCTGTTGCCACGCGCTCTCCCTGTCTGGAGCCGCATCTGAGCCGTCGGAGGTACGTTCCCAGTGCGAGCCCCACTGAAGAAGGTCAACTGCACAGTCGATTCGGCCTGTGCGCAAGGCGAATGTTATGAGAGGTGTCAGTGCCGTCTGATTTGCATCCGTGGCGCCTACGGGTGAGACAAGGAACAGGGTTCGCTCCACCGCGTGGGCCCGCGTGAGCATCGTAAATACCCTGTCGGTCTGCCCGCCGTGCGCCGCGGTCGATAGAGTGGGAAGGGCCTCGTGCATCAACTTCTCCACGTCCTCCGTGGTGAGCAGTGGTGGTGCGAAGAAGGTCTCTGAAAAAGGGGATGGCTCACAAGAGAAGGCACGCACAAGGATGGGCTTCACGAGGCAGCTCCACGTTCTCTCCACAACTGCGCAGTAGGCAGCCAGTGCCGCATGACCGCACGCAACAACGCGTTGCCTTACTGAGCACCACTGTTGGCGAAGGGCCACGTGGTGTCTCGCGGCGGCCGTCAGCAACGCGTGTCTGTCACGGCTCTCAGAGAGCATCTGAAGCACGTCTCCGACGTGCTGAGGATGTCTCACAGCGTACTCGAAGAGGTTGCCCAGCCACACGGCAACATGCGTCGTGTGGTCCCCCACCGCACGCTGCAGGCGGCACGTCGCTACCCACACAACGTTGCACAGGGCGTGATAAAAGCTCCAGCTGCATTCCCCGCGCTGCTCCAAGTGCTGCCACAGCTCGAGCAGGGACAAGGCGACCAATGCTCCTTCCGAGTCAGCGGCGAGTGCTGCTGCCAGCCGTGTGGCAGCCTGTGTCGACAAGGCGTCTGCTTGCTTTACTTTCACGACGACCGAGAGGCTGCTCAGCGCTGTCTCTGGGCACACGTGCAAGGCCACGGCCAGCAGGCTTGTCAGGCCATCCAGACATTTATTCGGCACCCTTTCCGCCTGGGCCAGAGAGCGCCGCGTCGTTGAAAAAGCCAACTTGGCAAGGTCCCAGCGGCTCTTGAAGCGTTGCCGGTGGCAGCTGTGCAGAGCCAGAACCTTCGCGGCGGCCGCGGTCCTTTCCTGGGGACTCTCCAGACCACGCTGTGCAGCGTCCGTCACCCACACAAACAGCTCGTCAAAAGAGGTCATCCATCGATCTCAGCAGCAATTCGGTCTCGGAGTGGTAATTCTATAGTGATGGTGTGATGGATGACAACACACACACACTGGAGAGAAAAAAACAACAAAAAATAAAGTTTGAGAGACTCACCTGTGTAAGGGTTCTGTGTGTTCTACAGGAAGTACTCAAGCGAGGTACCTATGTAGTAGGCTCTAAACGGTTCCGCCTTGTCGTCCTTGTGGGAAGGAGGAAGACGCTGAAAGTGTAGGGAGAGTTCTTCTGATCCGTTGCTTTGTACGGTGCGCGCTTTCGTTTGCGGTGGCCTTTCCAACGGAGCGCACGGTGCCCACATGGATCGTATGTTTTGTCCTGTTCCCCTTTCTTTGAACGTCGCTCATCTCAATGCCGCCGGCTGGGAAGGCTTGTAAAGGGCAGCCTGGTTGAAGCAGTGTTTGCCAGTCTGGAGCCGCGTTCAACTCGCTCGTCACCCCGCTCTCTCCGCCCGTTGTCTTTTTGTCGGTGAGTTTGCGTCGTGGGAGTGTAAAGTGGGGGGGGGGGGAACACAGGCACAAGCAACGGTATAGTAGCTTCGAAAGAGGGTTGAGCTGTATCCCCCACAAATGAGAAATCGCACGGGAACGAGAAGCATGAGAAGGAAAGAGCAACTGAATAAGAGAAAAAACAAGAGCGAACACCACACCAGGAACTATCAGTCGAAAATAGAGAAAGGGATAGCCAGAGAAAGGCTTGGTGATTCCCGCGGGGCTCACCTTTGCGACGGGTCCTTGTCCTGGAGGGACGCGTTCTTCCTCGTGGATGGACAACATGCGAGCCGCCCGTTTCCTCTTTTTTGCATACAACCTTCCATCAGCGCATTACGTCAGGGACTCCATGTTGTGCTTCACCACCAGGAGCACGTGCGTCTTCCAGTCGTCGAGTTTCTTGATGTCCTGGAGAAGCGAGACGCCACGCTCGAACTTGTCCACGTCGCAGTCGGTGACGGCCTCAAGGATGAGCTCCAGGAACTCAGCCTCACGGGTACCCTTCAGGTACATGTCGGCCTGCAGATACTGGTTCAATGCCTCCCCACACTCTTCGCTCTTCTCGAAACGGTTGTCGTTGGTCACCATTGCGTAGCGGCAGAGCATGGCGTTAAGGAAGTGATTCTGCGCCTGGAACTTGAGGGGGCCGCCGAGCATGTTGTTGGCAATGCGTTCGTAGTACATGAGGGACTTTTCGAAGTTGTCATTCTCACCGTAGATGCGTGCCATGGCGATCATGCAATTCTGCGCCTGGGCCTTTTGGTCCTCCGCATTGAAGTAGTTCATTGCCTTTTCGTAGTACGGGATGGCGTCCATGGAGGAGCCCTGCTCGTCCAGGGCGTCAGCGTACTCCTTGAGCAGACGCGCCGCACCACCGAGTCGGTTGTTGTTGATCTGCATATTGACAGCAAGGTCCAGCATCTGGGCTGCCTTCTTCATGTCCACCTTCTTGTACGCGTTCGCGGAGTCTGCGTACATGCTCCCCGCGACGAAGTCATCCTTGTTCTTCACGGCGCAGTCAGCGGCCCGCATGTAGGCCTCGCCAGCGCGAGCGTAGTCCTTGTCCAGCTTGTAGCGGGCTGCTGCCTTCGCAAAGAGCTCCTGCGCCCCTTCGTAATCCTTGAAGAAAGTCTTGTTCACCTTTTTCTCGGCGTCCTTGTAGATGGAATCCGCGGACATCGTTGGGTTTGTTTGGGCCAGAAAAAAAGGTGGAAGAGAGAATACCGTTTGAGTTGCCTAGTTGCTGGTATACTCGCAACAACACGACTGATTATTAACGAGCAAAAGACACTTGTAACGTGCTCTAAGTTTGGTAACGCAACGCAGAGTTTGGTGTATCCTTGTGTTTGAAACTATGACATTGGGAGTATAGTAATGGATGGGTGGGTGCATCGGTTGTTTTTCCACCCTCTCGCAAGCATTGGTCTTGCCCATGCGAAGGCACCCCGCATGTTTCGTAGAAGTGAGACCTGAGGTCCTGCACGGGCAGGGAAGACCCTTCTGTACTCCTTCGGCAGTGGCTGCGTTTCGAAGAGAGGGGATCTGAACCAATTGCGCCGTGATGCTGTGTCTAATCCCTCCGGTTACCTTTTCTGACCCGAGGTGTCTGTCCGTCTGGAAGCAGCAGCGTGTGAGCCCAGACCGACTGTACTTCTCATGACTGTTGCACCTGCGCCGAGTTCACCATGTGCGCGTTCCCGAGCAAGGCTCAATCCTGAGTCTGTCCCCTACAGGAGAGGTTGACAGGATTTGCTTTTCGACATGCATGTGTGTGCGTGTGATGAGTTCAATTGGTTATGAAGGGAAACATGAGTGATGTTATTAGGGTATTAAAAGGTAAAGTTAGCATTCGAGAACGCACAAAAACAAATCAAGATGTGGCAGTTGGGGCAGCGCTGACACAGACCCACACAATCCTTGCGTGGTCTCTGAGAGCACTCTGCTCCGTGCGGGCGAGGGGCGCAGCAACGGACACAGACGCCTCCACAAGTGGGCGGAGGGAGTCGTAGTGACCCGTTGTTGCGCGCGCCACCTGGAGGTCTAGTAGCCCTGAGGCGCCATCTGCTGCTGGCCCTGCTGCTGCTGCTGGTTGTTATTGTTGTTGTACGGCGGGTAGTACGGAGGCAGGGGCTGCAGGCGGGGGCGGTTGGCGTCGTAGCCGTAGCCGCCGCCGTAGGGGCGGGGTGCGTAGGAGTGGTGGTAAGGGTCAGCGTACGCGTTCATCTGGTAGCCGCCCATGCTGCCCTGCTGCCAAGACGGCTGGTAGCCCTGCTGCTGGGGGTGGGCCTGCTGGCGCATGCTGTACTGGCGGGGGATCTCGCCAAAGGCAGGGCCGTAGCCGGGGCGCTGCTGCTGCTGGTTGTACGAGTTGTACGGGCGATTGTTATGGGCAGGGTAGCGGTTGTAGTGCTGTTGCTGAGGGACAAAGTACTCGGCGCTGGGGTTGCTCTGGTACTGCTGCCACGACGGCTGCTGCTGTTGCTGCTGGTATTGGTCGACCGGCACGGGCTGCTCCATAGCACCAGAGGAGGTGGCGACAGGGGCTGGTGCCACGGGCTGCTGCTGCTGGGGTTGCACGGTGCGGGCGTAGCTCTGACGCGCAGGTGCAGGCGCAGCTGCAGCCGCAGCTGGAGCGGGGGCAGAGGCTGTGGCGGGGACAGGGGCAGCCACGTGGCCAACAAAAACAAAGTCATCGGAGGCGTGCGCAGCGACGGCGGCAGGCATAGAAACGGGGCCGAAGCTGACGGATGGGGCGGAGGCGGGGGCCTTCGCGGGACTGGCCGTTTGCTTGGGCGTCGCCTTGGGAGTAGGCTTCACGCTCTTGTTTTCCTTCTTGGGCTCGACGGCCTTGGGTTCGGCCGCCTTTGGAGCTGGGGCCTCGGAGGCGGGGGCCGGGGCGGCCTCCGCGGCGGGAGCCGGGGCAGCTGGCTGCTGCTTCTGCTGCTTGAGCTTCGCGGCGAAGTTACCAGAGGCCCAGGCGGACATGGTAGAGGTTAAGAATGCTTACAAGGGAGAAATGTGTGTGAGAGAGAAGCGAACGCACAGGCCCTAGGAGAGGCACGAGCTAGCACAGGGGGTCAGAGATAAGATTGTCGGTGGGGCGAAAGAAAGGACCAAAAGGTAAAGTGCACGCTGGTCGCTTGCTTAGAAATGAACGAATTAAGTTAACGGCTTCTTTAATTATGCTTCACTTGATTCTCGTCTGGGGGCTCGATGCAGCTTGAAGGAATGGTGACGTTTGGTGCTGCGGATACAGCGTACTGCTCTGATGGGGCTGGCTGTGCCGGAGGCAAGGCGTTGTGACGGAAAGAAACAGAGAAATAGAAGGAGCGCAACGATTATGAGACAGAGACGGCAACATTGTCAAGGAACGGCCCAACGTAAGAATGTGTCTGTTCACTACTGCGAGAAAAGGAAATACAAAGCAGGCAACCGTTAAGGCGCCACGGGTAACACACTACCTCCTCTTTGGGTGCCTCCCACACGCTCTTCTTCTCGTTTCAGAGCGAAAAAGACGCAGACCTCACCTACGATTCAACGTGCGCAACTGCACTGGGGTCAGCGCCATTCCTTCACTATCAACTCTCTTGGGTTGTTTGTGTTAATCGTGTTTTTTTAAAGCGGCAAGGACTTGTGTTCACTATCCCAATAGTTTTTCGTCAGTCAGTTTACGGGAGCGCAGCCAGTGTTGCCGTCGTCCGTGTCGGCATTGTCATCTTCGACGGCTTTGCTTTCATCCTCACCGTGGGCACTCGCTTCCTCTCCGTCGACATCACCATCAGGGACCTTGCCCTCGCCGTCCTCTTCGACAGTGCGTGTCAGGACAGCGACCATTTCTACGTGATGCGTGTGTGGGAAGAGGTCGACAGCAAAGCCTGCCGTCACCTCAAACGGCAGTCCGCGGTAGGCCTTCGTAGTGGGCTTCGTCAGACTGGGGCAGTCGCGTTCCAGCGCCTTCTGCTCGCATGATATGTACACCACACGACGGATCGTTGGCGTGCCGCGCATCCACTTGAGGACCGTTGAGTTGACGCCAGCGCGAGGTGGATCAAGGACGGCCACGATGTCCTCACGGTCCTCCGCTGAAAGTGCGTTGATGACATTGGGCAGTAGGTTCTCAACCCGACCGCAGTGGAAGACGGCGTTGGCAATGTTGTTCCGCTCCGCATTGCGCTTGGCGTTCTCCACAGCAGACTCAATGAGCTCGATGCCAACCACCCGCTTGACGTGGCGGGCGAGGGTGAGGCCGATGGTGCCCGTTCCGCTGCAGAGGTCGAGCAGCGTCGTCGTGGGACTCAGCTGCGCCACCTCCTGCACCTTCTCCAGCATCCTTTCCATCCCTGGCGTGTTGACCTGGAAGAAGGCAGTGGGGCTAAGCTCGTATTGTAGCCCCGCAAGCGTCTCCGTGAGTGTCGGCGAGCCAGCCAAGACAATACGTGGAGCATCAGCGACGAGGCTGGTGGTGCCGCCGTGTTTATGATACTGAACGCTGACCACTTTACTGGTTGCCAAGCCGGTGACCTCGGCCAGAGCCTGCTGCGTCGAGCTACGAGTGAGTACTTCGACGAGACGCTTGGTCACGTTCGCAAAGACGTCCTCGGTGACGCTGTCTTGGTCGAGTTCAAGGTCGACCATAACCTCGCCTTGGACGTTGTGCCGCACTTGCAAGCGCCGCCAGAAACCTTTGCCAACAATCTTGTCGAGGACCTCCAGCCGGGTCGGCTCCTGCGCGAATTCGGCAAACACTTCCATCACGGCAGAGGCGACAACCTTGGCGAGCGCGTTCATGGTGAGGATGTCCTTCTCTGGATCCACGGCGGATTCGATGGTGGCGTTTCCGTCTACCAGGGCGCCTGTCATGAAGCCAACGGACGGCTTTCCCTCAGCGGTTTTGCCAAAGGACATGTGTACGTGGTTGCGGTAGCCGTTGAGCTGCGGGCTCTCCACGATACCAAGGAAGCGGTCCGAGTAGGCTGACCACCCGTACTGCCGCGAGGGCACGATGGACTTCATGACCCGCAGGCAGTGCGCTTTCTTGAGGTCGAGCTGCTTCTCAATGGGGTACTTCTCGTACTGCGTCAGCTTGCTCGCCTCGCCATCGTCGTCGCGGGGACGCTTGGGGCCGCCTCCTTTGTGGGTGAGGTTCAGGTCACGCTGTGTTACGGGCACAGAGCGCCACGCACTCCCCCGAAAAGTCACCTGAGTGAGGAGCTCTAGTGCAGCGTCGCGGTCCTCTGGCGTCTCAAAGGCGATGAAGAGGTACTCGTTGCGCGGGTTCTTGTTCATTCGTTGCATGCCACGGAACAGCGGCTGCGCATTCGCGTCAATCTTGCTGCCGAGGGACTTAATGATGTACTTCTTGATGTTCCCTACTGTTGAGAAGCGGTCGTAGGTGTCGATCTTCACCAAGTTGTCGTTACTGTGCTGCCGAAGGACTGTCGTCGGCGCTGCTGCCGTCTCAGCCTCTGGGATCCCAGTCGACGGTGCCGGAGCGGTCTGCTCGCTTTCAGCCATGACGACAAGAAGAAACTTGAGACAAAGAGCAGTGTATTCCTCTGTTCGATGCGACCGAAAGGAGGTGGTGGGTAACTTCGCCGCACAGTGAGAAAGGAAAACGAAAAAGGGGGTGGTGGGAAACTGAAGGGATGGGAGAAGAGAAGGGCGACAGGGTGAGCTTTTCTTCTATGCCTACTTGCGGAGGTTCTGCCACCGTTTTTGCTAGTCGCGTTTCCGAACAGGTTGATGGACTGCTCAGAGGGGGGGGGGGGGAGGAAAGGGGAGTACAGGGAGTAGTGAGGCCGTAGGTCCCGTTCAGTGAACGCTTAACTCCTAAACACAGCGGAGTATTCCATGATTCGACACCTCCGCTACGTAAAGCCACAAAGTACGTGGAAGCTGTGGAGCGCCACTTTTTTCAAGTCATGAGACACTTGTGCCTTGCGCAGCGAGCCCAGATGAAGCAGAGGTCTTTGCGCGACAGAGCATCACAGCCTGTCACCAGGAGCAGGAGGAGCGTGCGATACACCCCACCCTAAGATCGTGTGTTGGCTTGTAGAGGGACGTTTGTGTTAGTGCAAAACGGTTGTGGGTAACAATGAGAGCACGGCGACGGCTGAATGTGAGCTGTTGCCCCAGTTGGTGATATGCAAAGTCGGACGTACAATGTGAGGTTGTGTGGGGAGAGGAAAGGACAGGATAGGGGGAGTGCTCAGCTCACTCACGGTACGGGAACGGAAAGCAAGTATTTCGTGAGATCCATGACTGTCTCTGCGGAGCCTTCAGGCGGGCAACAGGAAACGTCGAAAGTAACGAGAGGCACATCACTATCTACGTGCGTGCGACGCCCTGTAAAGAGAGCGGTGCCAGGCATCTGGATGCTGGCTGCGTGGAGCCCTTGGGAACCTACGTCTGCTTTGCCGCAGACTCCACGCGGCTTTCCACCACGGACATGAGTGTGTTCACGATAAGGTCTTTTGACTCCGCGTACTCATCATCTGGCACCGCCACAACGACGACGTAATGGAAGCGGGCGTTGGAGTTGAAGAAGGCGCGGCAGATGCCGTGAGCCAGCGGCTGCCCTGGGCCAGGAGTGAATGTGATTTCGGCAACAGCGCTGTTGAGACGCGTGGCGAGCATCTCACTTATGTTCTCATGGCCCATCTCACCGCCGCTGCCATTTGCCGACGGCTGACCGCCACCGCTGCGACCCGCTGGCTTCCCTACGTACTCGGAAGCAACCTGCAAAGAATTACCCACCGACGCATTGAAACGTTTGAGAAAAATATGAAGCAGCTTACCCGTGTCTGGATGCGCTACCCTCTGCTTATAGGCAAAGCAGTTGATGGAGATGCCGTGTACGGTAGGACGCGGGGCGGCCGCCTTGCCGTTGCCGTCCTCGTCCGCTGGCACCACGGGTGGTGGGCTGCTTTGGATGGACACACTATTCTCCCGAACGGCCTCAGCGATGGCCCACGTGGCAGGAACCGCGTACTGCACATAGTAGTCCATGCGCTCACACACATCCCACTTCACGTCGGCAACCGTGGAGTTCTCTTGTGATATGCGGGTGCTGGTGGCGCCGAGTCCGCCCAGGATGCCTGACGCAAAGCTCATACCTTTCCCAGAGGAGGCACTAGAAGACGCTGCAGTAGCCGGGGCAGCCGCGCCACCGTCCGCTGCCTTGGCATTCCATCGCGCAAGGACCGTGCTACGATCCTTCGGGGCCTCGCTGTACAACCGGTGCACAGGCGCAGTCGCACAGACGCTTGGTAGCACTCTCACGGCGAGCCGGAGCGAGCGCATGGGATGCACAACTTACTACGAATAAGAGATGATGGAGACCAATCCACTATTGGCTCGAGATACGAGAGGCGGACGTGAGCGTTTGTGGCTGAGGATGTACCCCGGCGAGAAAAATCAACCTTCGGTCTCGAAAATAATCTTTGCGTCAAGAGGCAAATGAAAGTTGCTAGTATCTTTTTTAAAATTATTCCAATGAGAGCCAATGCGGCCTTTCACCCACGTCTTGGGAAGTTCCCATCGATTCAAAGCAATCAATAGCACATCAGAAATCAAGGAAGAAGGGGATGACACAGTGGGAGTTTTCCAAAAGAGATGGCGTTCCCGACGAGCGCCACAGAGCACATGAGCATTAGAAAGCATTGGGGCGTCGGTTACAGTGTTGTTGCCACGTTGTTCGCGGACGCATCTCACGACCTAGATTGCCAGTGAGGGGGGGGGGTGGAAGGAGGAGGGAAGCTATCCAGTGTTCCAGGCCGGTCCCTCATTGACGGTGGATTTCGTGGGCTCTTCCATGTAAATAACGTTTTTCTCTCTCTTTCTCTCTCTCTCCCAATCAGGGCACCAATTGTTTGACGAGAGACGCATTCTTATCTTCAGAAAGCGTTCTGTGATGAAGGTGGTGATCAGGGAACTGGATGCCGCCGCCGTTTCAGGTTACCCTTGTAGTTCCCTCTGCCGAGCAAGGATGCCCTTCCACTGCGCACACACCAGTCGCCGCGCGTCTAGTACCAGATAGCGCGTCAGATCGCGACGTGTCGTGATGGGGGCATTCACCACGGTAGGCCCAGCCTCCTTCAGGAAGTCCTTGAGGGCGTCCTCAGCGAGAAGCGTTGCCAGGTCGTCTGGCGTCATGGTTTGCTTTTCAAACGGATCGGAGCCAATTTTGGAAAGGACGTTTTTCAGCCGATTTTCTGTGATGTGTGCGAGAAGGTATTGCCCCGCCTCCAGCACCGCTGCGTCGCGAATGACACTGGACATCTCAGGCAGTTGCACGCCAGACACGCTGATGGAGCTCCGCCTCACACCCTCCATGGCGTCCACGCGCGGCCCTGCAAGGCGGTCGGTAGAGATTTCCTGAAAAGCGGTGGACTTGAACTTGAGGATGGTGAGGCCCTTGGGGTCGAAGCCTTCCTCTCCACGGCGGCTGTGCTTCACCACCAGTCCCTCCGCCCAGTTTCCTTTGAGGGGGTAGTTGCCCATCCCCACCAGTGGCGGGATTGTGGTTTGAAAGGTCTCCACGTCAAAGGCCGCCACCTTGCTCATCGGACCTCGAATAATGGCACGTGCGTAGAGCAGACCAGGGACATTCTCAAAGATGCTTGTCGCCTCGTCGTACGTCAAGGTGCGATACTCGGGACTGCTTTCGCTTGCTTTCATCTTGATGTCGAATGCGTAGAAATGCAGGTCAGGGCTGTACTGGGGGAACGAGTCCGTCTGCACAGCACTGATGGCACGGGCACGGCCCCCCACCATCACCGTTCGCTTTGCCTTTGGCACCAACGGGTGGTCGTACTTCCCACCGAACAGCTCCCCGTTGATCAGCACCGTGTGCGGGGATACGCCAAACTTACTACTGACGCCCTCACGCACCTCGCTGGCGTAGCGCTGGAGGTCTGGCAACAGAATGTGGTAGCCAAAGAAGTGCTCGGTGGGGGACATGATGCCGCTGCGCTTTGCGTACCGGATTGTTTTACCCCCGTCCATGGAGTAAATGCCAAAGTTGGCCCCATGCACCTTCTCGGTTGCGATCCATTCATCGTTCAGCATCCCTGCTGCCTGAAGCGCCGCAATCCGTTTTTCATTCGAGTTTTCAATTTCAGTGTAACGCTCAAACGCATTCAACAGCTCCTCCGCGAAAAGCGAGACCGTTCGGCGCAACAGGCGACAACACCGACTCTGACGCAGCATAATGGGCGGGCAGATCTAAGTTTAGTATTCGCAACCAAATAGATTGAAGTACAAGCGATGTGTGCCACGCCCTCGTGATCTCGGATGTGATCTTCCGGCAATCACAGTGTTTCCTCCCTCGTATTGGCCCTGCAGAAGGTGACTTCTTCGCGATTGAATGATGTTTATACAGAAGGAAACCGTTTAAGCAAGTAGGGAGAAACGTGAATGGGACATCGAATGAAGAGCATCATTGCACAACAAAACCTTCTGCACAGTTGCCTTTGCTGCTGCTCCACGATGAGCGCGGACAACATGTTGCACGGATCAAGGGGTGCTTTCAGCCTTCTGCCTTGCGTATGGCTTGCACACAGCGTCTCTCATAGTTTTCTTCTGTGTTTCGAGAAGGGTGGTGGGACTTCAGCCACGACGAGTGCATGAGACAACGACAATTCCTTAGAAGTTGCCTTTTCTGACAGAGAGAGAGAGACATTCTGTTTTACACGAGGACACGAAAACTGTGCCGCGGGACAATGTGTTTTGCCGCCAGGAGGGTGCCTGACACGTTTTTGGGATCACTCATTCGCAAACAAACGGAATGACACGCTTTTTCTGAACCAGCTCTATCCGACTTGGGCAACAGACGTACACGTCGGCATCGGGAAACTCGTTCAGCTTTGCGACGTGATCGGCGTATGTCGCGAATTGGCGGCCGGAACACATGTAAATCACGTCGCGAAGAGTTCCTGGCGTGCGGTACCGCAGCTCCCGCGCTTTCTTTTCTATAAGCAGATGGGTTTCCACCACATCTGGCGCGATGATGTCTACAGTCGATAGAGGGGCGCTGCTGGCTCGGCGCACAACACACACGCTGCACTCCTCCTTAATGAGACCAAGGTACGTACACATGTCATCCACGGCCACCGCTGGTAGGGCGTCGCCGTCGACAAAAAGGTGAGCTGCCCGCGGGGTGCGTCTCGGCTTCACGGACAGCGTCACCGTCGCGGTAAGGAATGGGCTCGCCCCTTCCACGATGGCGTCGGCTACGCGAGTATTCGTCGTGCCCGTGCGTAGCAGGACATCTTCAAGGGGCAGCAATGGATAGACACCCTCTCCGCTGCGCTGCTCGCGGTGTGATTTGGCACAGTAGCGCTCCACGGTCTTCAGGTCTTCTGTGATATCGTTGGGGTCGGTGGGTGCCATTGGCCGCACGCACCACTTGCCCTTCCCACTTGGTTCCACGGTGAACAGATCAGGGTGGCTGCGGAGGGCCTCGTAGAGGGAGACGTGCTGACTTACCTGCTGCCCCAGCGAGGGGAACTCGTCCTCCAGCAGCGCCTGGAGCTGCGAGGAGGACATACCCGCGGGTGGCACCCGCTTTGCGACCGCCTCAAGCGTCTCCCGCGACAAATTGTGCTGAAGAGCTGTGGCAAGGAGAGCTCCTGTCCTTTTCACCAGCCTCAATGTCGGCGTCCATTGGAACATCATCCTAAGACAATCTTCTTTGCTCCCACAGGGGTACGTTTCTTGCTAAAATTCTCCTCGTTCGAATCCGTGAGACCAAAAGAGGTGGTGGCATCATGGGCTCCATAAGTCAGAGATAGCGGGTCTTCCAGCCCTGCAGAGAAAAAAGTGTGCCCACGGGTGATTTACTTGTCTCTGTCTGGGTGGTGCGCGGTCGCATGTGAGAGGGCTGCCCATGAGCACACACCGACGCACACCCGCAGATGACCAATGGGTAGCGCCGACGGATCGCACTTTACTTTCGTTTATGGGTGTTCGTTACGGGATTCAAGGGCCCAGGAGATTATTGACAGTGCACGCATGCGCCAGGGAGCTACACGGAAACCGGAAGGAGGTGGGGATGGCGTGAGAAGTGGGCGAAAAAGACAAGCCCTCGCTGCACGAGAGACAGCCTCGCCACGAATCGCTCAGATTATCCTCTTGGGCTCTTGGGGACCTGGACACAGTGAGGAGAACAGTCACACAATGCCTGCACGGTAAGGGCACCTCTGTGCAATTTGCTTGCGATATTTATGGTTGGCAGTGCCCGTGGAAACGGGAATACAGGAGGGAAAAGAGGGGAAAAACATGCCAGAGATGAGGTTTGTGCAAGCAGGAATTAGAGTTAAAAGATAAAGAGGAGGGGAAATGAGAGTTGCGGTGGAAAAAAAAGCCAGGATTCGGCTCGCTGCACCGCCATCCTGTCTGCGCTGCTGTCAACGCGCCTACGCCCAAGCGGACGGAAGTTACGCCGGGGTGACAAAGGTGCTGACGAAAGCGGAAAGATGAGAGCAGGCGATGCATCGAGGTAGAAGCGATGGTAACCGCATAGATGGTATGCTGTAAAAGAAAGCAAGGTACAACAGAGAGCAGGGCTTGGTGAACACGCGTTCGCCCCGAACACAAAACCTGTTTATCGTCTGGAATGTCCACCAACGGGAACGTGGTGATGAAACAAAGGGTGAATAAAATAACAATCACAGAAAGGCCAAAAGTCATGTGCGCAGTCTATGTAGAAAGGAAGCGGGGGAAAAAAGAAGATAGTGACGCAGGCACACGACAGCAGCTCTTGGGAAACCAGGAAGATCAGCTGTCTCACTACTGGACAACACCCTCGTTTAGGGTGGCGCGAGCCAAACACGCCCAGCGAAACTGAAGGGATCCTTGAGTTGGGTCGTCTAACGGAATGGGAGTTGGTAACAGCAGACCGAGACTTACCGAGGGAGTGATGTTTCTCCCTTTCAGGGCAAGTCGGCGCTGCGAGAGCAGAAATCCCATCAACAGAGGAAAACACACACACACACACGTACGTACACGCATGCTAGTGAACGTTGACGCACGAGCGCACATAGCGCAAAGTCTACACACGGACAGGGCGACTCCAAGATGCAATAAAATGTAAACATGCAGTCCCGCAAGGTCACTCCTTCGGTGCCTCACCTGTCTGCATGAGAAGGGACGCGATAGTGAGTACGTGCAGTTTCACTCCGTTTTCCATGGCAGCCTCGTTGATACGGAACTTGCTGCTGTAATTATGATTAAACGGGTCTTGCCGTTCCGCCGCCCCCACGCCCAACCAGCACAGGCAGCCAGGGACCACCGCCTGGTATTCGGAGAAGTCTGCGACACCTAACAGAGGAGTTGGCAGCTCCGTGTAGTTCTCCTCGCCCACAAGTCGCGTCGCGGCAGCCCGCAGGACTTGGTAGGCCTCAGGGTCGTTGTACGTGACGATGTTGGGTTCTAGCCATGTCAGCTCATGTCGTGCGCCGTGGGCCTTGGCGATGCCAGCGACCACCTCCTCAATCAGACTGGGCACCTCAGACTGTACGTCGCGGTCAAGACAGCGAAGCGTACCGCGCAGGTGGATGCTGTCAGGGATCACGTTGTAACTCCCCGTGCCACCTGCGAAGGTGGTAATACTCAGGACAGGAGCCTTCAGCGCGCTAATCCGCCGCGATATGATTGTCTGCAGATTCATAATTACGTCCGCGCCTACAACAATCGGGTCAATGCACAACTCCGGCTGGGATGCGTGTCCACCTGCACCGCGGATGACAATATCAAAGTCGTTACACGCCGCCATCATAGTTCCCTGTCGGCACAATATGGTTCCAATTGGCTTGGTAGAGTCTACGTGCAGGCCAAAGATCATCTTCACGCCGTCAAGAACGCCCAGGCTCACGAGCTGCTTCGCACCACTGGGAATCACCTCCTCGGCATGCTGGAAGATGAAGCGAACGGTGCCGCGGATGCGCTCGCGGACCTGGCACAGCACCTTCACGGCGCCGAGCAGCATCGCCGTGTGGGCGTCATGCCCGCACGCATGCATCACACCCGGGCGCTTGGAGCTGAACGATTCGCCGCTCTCCTCCTGCAGCGGCAGCGCATCCATGTCAGCGCGCAGGGCGTACATCGGGCCCTCACCGGCGCCTCCCTTGAGATCCGCAACGACGCTGTTGGGCGTCAGGCGCCGGATTTCCAGCTCAGCGGGCATCTTGCTCAGCAAGTCCGCCACGTAGTCGGCTGTTGGTGTCTCTTCGTAGGCGACATAGGGGTACTCATGGATGTGGCGGCGCCACCGAATCACGTCCGGTTGCACGGCGGTAATTAAGCTCTGAATAAAAGACATGATTACGAGGGCTGTGTCTGCACGAGTACTTGTGGGAGAGCTGTGCTGCAGATTTTTTAATAAACAACGCAATGCAACGGCCTTTACAATGGTTTCTTGTTTTTCAAAGCGCAGCGCTGAGGACGTTCCCGTGCGTGTCTGTGTGGACCACAGATTACTTTTCTTTCAGTTACTCTCCTCTGCTTGTTGAAGTCGAACGACAGCGGCAGCAGGAAAGCGTGACGCTAGAAGCGAAACTGCAGTATTCGATATTATTAGAGGACTACTCAAAACTTTCTCGTCAGAGTACACAGATAAAGAGAGAGAAAGTGTGTGTGAGCGGGTATGAAAATGGTTACTTCTCCATGTACCATGAGTGATTTCCACGGGAGCTAACCCAATGCCTCGTCATCATTGACGATTCATCATCCCTGTTATAGGCCAACCCATTACATTGGCAAAGACGTCCTTGTCCTTGAGCGTGGACGCGTCTTCTGTGCCGAGAAACAGAGCTGCAGAGGTAGCAGCCCAAAGTTGACATGTCACTTGCAGAGGGCATGGCATTATTTCCTTTTCTTTTTTTAATGCGCACCACCCTTGCCTAATGCTTTGGTCACACATGCTACTTCATCTCTGGGGTTCGAGTGGATTCGATCGTATTGACGGTAATTTCCTGTATACTTTTAGGTTTAATGCGCGGTTCATTCGCGCTTTTGTTCGCAGCACACAGGACTACCAGCGCGGCGGCGTGTCTTTGCTCGTGCCACACAATCATTGGTGTACACGGCGGTGGCACGGAACAGCGCTAGCAAGCACTGTGAACGGAGCCAATGGGTTAGACACACAAACGTCACAAAAAAAAAAGAAAAAAGGACCACAGGACTGGTGAGGAGGAAAGAACAGAACGGTAAATAAGCGGGATGCAAGGTAGAAAATAAAGAAGACGCACGATACTTACTCGATAAGAAGTTTGACGATAGTGCCAACGTGCATCTTTACGCCGTTCTGAAGCGCGGACTCCTGCACCTTGAACTTGTTGCTGTGCTCGTTGTACACAGAGCCGAAGGTTTCATCGCGGATGCCAATGAGGCTGAAGCAGCCAGGGACGTGGGCGACGTATTCGGAGAAGTCCTCCACGCCAAACATAGGCTCTTCCTTCTCGACATAGGTGCACACATTCTCGGCAACCACTTTTGCGATGGCGTGCGCTTCCGCATCGTTGAAGGTCACGATGTTGGGCTCAAGCCAAGTCATCTCGTATTCCGCGCCGTGGGCCTTGGCAATACCAGCGACCACGTCTTCCATCAGACCGGGGGTACGGGCCTGGGTGTCGCGGTCGAGGCTGCGGAGGGTACCGCGGAGATGCACGCTGGCGGGAATCACATTGTAGCTGCCCGTGCCACCCGCAAATGTGGTCACGCTGAGGACCGGGGTCTTGAGGGCGCCGATGCGGCGAGACACGACCGTCTGCAGATTCGTGATGACCTCCGCGCCTACAACAATCGGGTCAATGCACAGCTCCGGCTGGGATGCGTGTCCACCTGCACCACGGATGACAATATCAAAGTCGTTGCACGCCCCGTAAAGCGTACCAGGGCGGGAAGAGACGACGCCTACAGGGTACTCAGACGCTACGTGCAGGCCAAAGATCATCTTCACGCCGTCAAGAACGCCCAGGCTCACGAGCTGCTTTGCACCACTGGGAATCACCTCCTCGGCATGCTGGAAGATGAAGCGAACGGTGCCGCGGATGCGCTCGCGGACCTGGCACAGCACCTTCACGGCGCCGAGCAGCATCGCCGTGTGGGCGTCATGCCCGCACGCATGCATCACACCCGGACGCTTGGAGCTGAACGATTCGCCGCTCTCCTCCTGCAGCGGCAGCGCATCCATGTCAGCGCGCAAGGCGTACATGGGGCCCTCACCCGCGCCTCCCTTGAGATCCGCAACGACACTGTTGGGCGTCAGGCGCCGGATTTCCAGCTCAGCGGGCATCTTGCTCAGCAAGTCCGCCACGTAGTCGGCTGTGGGCTTTTCCTCATAGCCAAGGTAAGGGTTCTCGTGGATGTGGCGACGCCACTGAATCACTTCAGGATTCACGGCGTCGATGAGCGCTTGGTAGTCAGTGAACATTGGGTGGGACCGTTGGTTTATAGACGAGCAGAGATTTTTCCTTGTCGGGTGTGTAGCTAGCTTTGTTTTTCCTTTGAGAAGAAAATAACAGTGACGGCAGAAGAGAAAGGGAAATAGCAATGGAACGAGCCATGTGATGCGTTTGATGGAAGTGCAAACATGGAGACGCAGTGTAGGCGGCGCAGCTCGTAGGAAGGCAGGTTGCACGAATGGAAAGGGGAATGAACCCAACTCGTTTTGTTTGAAACAGAGAGCGAGGTGCTCACGCTGCAGCTGAGAGGGCACATCTGCGATCTGGTTTCGTACTTGTCGTATTCCAGGGGTACTGTTTCACGCACACTAGGAAGTGGTCTGAGGCACCATGAAAACGAAGATCCGAGCAGGGCTCAGCATCCGTATTCACAGGTCTTTGTTTTACTCACGTCTTGGCCACTCCAAGTTTCCAGGTACCCAGTCAATAATAATATTTGCAAAATACCTTCCAAGACTGCCAATGACAGTAATGTATGACGTGCAGGCAACAGAGATGGTTCCAAAAGAAAATAGTGGCCCAACTAAAACAAGAAGGGAACACGGTGAACATTGGGGGAAAGAGAGGAAGTATGTACAAGGAATGGTTGTGGAAAATGGAGAGAAATGAAGAGAGAGAGAGAAAGAGAGAGAGAGAGATAGGGGGGCCTCGTTTTTTTCTTTCTTGAGCGAGGTGCCGCCACATCACCGCGATGTGTGTCGGTGGACTTCCGCTAATTGAGCGAGGGCGGCAGACAACTGAAGATCCTTTTCTTCGTATGCAGCCTTGAGTTCAATGTTCAGTTTGACTGAGGAGCTCCAGGCCTTCTGTACCTGCTCCATGTGCTGGAACACGCTGAGGATAGGCGAACCAGAACGAAGTTTCTCCACAACACCCATTTTTGAGGCCACGCGGAGAGACTCGTTGGCGCTGGGGTTTTGATCGTTAGCCCGGTAGACCAGCTGCGCTCCGTGCGATGGAATGGGGACTTCGGGCTGCGAAGGCAACGCGGCCCGAAAGTCCCCTTGCGAAAAGCATTTTTGAAGCGACACAGCATCATCACAGGAGCTGAGAAGACTGGCTACCATAAGCGCTGCATCAAAGATGAAGTTCTCGTCCTCTTGGTCGAAAGGAAGGGTCGCACTTCCTACAACCGTGATGACACCGACGGGAGAGGACAAGGTGTCCAGCTTTACGGGGCAGCACATGCGTGCGTTGACATTCGACTTGCCCGCCGTCTCGGCTGGCGGAAGGTGTCTGGACAGCGGCTGCCCTTGTTGAGGCTGCTTCAACTTGAAAACCGTCTCAACATGGTCAGACACGAAGGCCGTACCAGGTGCTACGTTAATGAGATACCCAGTTCGCATGCACGCCTGCTCCATCAGGTTGTTCCCCCGTAGAATGGTGGAGCCTGCAGGCTTCTTCACAGCGCTGCGTGCTAAACCACACAGCAGACGGAATTCTGATTGACTTCCTCGGTATGGCGTGTACAAAGAGAGCCGCTCACACCCGAGTTGTCGTATCACAGCTTGCAGAATCGCATAGATGCACATGGCAACGCTGGAGAGCGAGCCAGCGGCTAGGGAAGGCTTTGTGGCGATCTGGCGCACCTCAAGTCGCCCGTGATCCATCACCACAGGGAACGTTGTGCTTCGTTCTGAAGGCCCAGTGCTGTGCTCAGGGTGTATACGCTCCGCGTGTGCCGGGACGGTGGTTGCGCTGGTTGCTGCTGTATTTGTGGCGGTTGCGCAGGCATTCGATTTTGAATGAGATTCGGCTATAGAAGCTGGTTTCTCTGCGAGGAGGGATTCAATAGCGCGCACCCACTGATGTACAGTTTGTGGTGAAACGTCCTCATCCTTCACCGCAGCACTACGCATGTCTTCGGCAAGCTTAGCTAGACTTAAGGGATCTTGCGCGCTGCCTGGCCGCGTTTGAGTATCACCTGCAGTGATTGGTGTGGTATCATCCGCCTGAGGTACGGATTCTGACATCCTTTGCAAGCGCAGATGAGTGATCAGTGCTGCGAGTAAACTGAGGCAAGTTTTTTTATTTACTATCTTGTTGCACTGCTCGTACCTGTGTGAACAATGAAATTTGCCGTGGCAGAGGAGAGTTATGCCACGATAAAATCAACTGAAAATGGGAGAGGGAGCAGCTAAAGGAGGACAAGGTGACGTTTAATTGGCTTCATCGCACTCAATGTGAATAGTGAAGCACGTCGGGCTGCCGTAAGGCATACCGTATGCCTGACACTGCGTCTCATAACCACGTAGTGCATCGCATCAACAAGGTGAGAACATCGTTTATTGTGAGGCGACGAAGGAGTGCTCAAACATCTCGATTCCGATATCGGACAGCACTCATCTCATGGAACTTCGTGTGCTGAATCGGGCAAGCTTCAGCTTCGTTCTTTAAGTACGCATTATATCTGTGAGTATCAGTTAAAGAGGAGTAGGGTTTTCACAACAATCAAAAGTGCGTAGATCGTTGCCCCGCGATCCCCACGCGCCCGTGCTTTGGGAACACACTGTCAAAGATGCCTGTCTGCAATTCTGTAACTACATCCATCCCCCCGCCGTGATCCATCACTTTGCACGGCGGTATCGCATTCGCTTGGCGTTGCTCAAACTTGAAGCTGAGGCCCTGGACTCGTCAACGCGATTGTTTTCGGCCTCCCAGCGGGCGACGCTCTCCGCAGACACTGGGCTCTTGCGGTTTCGCTTATTCCAGTCCCGGACCGTCGCAGCGAGTGAGTTACGGTGGTCGTCGGGTGAATGGCCCATCCGGAGTGTTGGCTTTTCTGGGGCCTCCAGAGTGCCGTGTCGGTACATCTCGCGCCACTTCTCCAGATAGTCGTGCTTCGAACGGCGTGTCGCGCCTTTGCCGACAATGTCTACCTCGGTCAAATCACCAGATTTCAGGACGTCCACAAGTTGCTTGGTCTTGGCAGCCGCATCGTC
>JASAOC010001985.1:0-58879 GCA_030849835.1 Herpetomonas samuelpessoai
TGCTCCGGCACGGCACACCGTCCTTTTCGCTCAGCTCAGGATCCGTGGCGCGGGTTTCCTTCGCGTCGTGGCGCTTCTGACGAAGGGCAGCCACTTCGGCGAGGAGGCCATCGTTGTCACGCTTTAACTCAGCCGCAGCCGTCTTGGCCTCGCGGAGGGCGACTTCAGCGTTTTGAAGTTCGTCATTGAGGTCGGCGAGGGCGTCCTCGTTCGCCTGCAGGGACTTTTGGAGCTCGTCAGCACGGTGTTCAGCGAGTTCGCGCTGGCCCTTCTGTTCGTTGAGCTCATCCATCGTAACGGTGTAGAGGGGAACGTCCTCTTGGGAAGGCGAAAACGCTGAGAGATTACGCTGGGCTCGAAGCTGTTGGGCTTGCTGCTGTTGAATATGGTAAGCCTCCAGTTCTGTGCCTTGCTTGTCGGCAAGGTCCTTGAGTTTCTCCACGAGATCCCGAAGACGCTCGATTTCGTCATTAAGATCGGCGTTCTTGTCGTTCAAAGCGTCCTGTTCCTTTTTGAGAGCGGCTGCCTGCTTCTTGAAACGTTCTGCCGATTTGTCGAGAGCGTACTGGAGAGACCTGTTTTCGTTGTGGATTTTATCGAGCAGCATGAGTAAGTCGCCAATCTCGCTTTCATACGCGTCCTTGTCGCCAAAGTAGTCAAATCCAGAAAGCTGATTGACAAAGTCATCGTACAACAACCCTTCAAACTTCCCAGACTCAATCCCGAGCGCATTGCAGGCCTCGCAAATGGCCCTATCGAGTCCAGTCTTCGGGTCCTCTTTGTGATGATAAAGACGTCTCATGGCGCGCCAGGGAGATTGCTCGAGGCGGCTCTCAAGTTCAGCCCGGCTCACAACGGCAGGATGAATCACTTCAAACGCGACATCAAGTCCGCCAGCGTGAGGAACCATCTCGACTTTTGTCACGTTCTCCACAGGAACGTGGCACGCAGCTGCGGTGTCGCTGACGAAAGCAGACCGAGTTTCTTCTGGTTTCTGACGAACGATGCGCTCCCACTCCCGTCCGTCAAAACCTTTACTCAAAGGAGTGGTCATGGTGGGTACGGTTTCGTCAAACGTCCAGCGATCATCGTGTTGTCTCAGCTCGTTCAGCAGTGCCTCCATGTCTTTTAGCTGGTCGGACGCCACAGCACTCTTCCGAGTAGCCTCTCGGCCAGCCTCAGCGTCGCGGAAAAGCGAGAGGAAGGTGTGCTCTTGAAGGTAGAGTCTCTTCTCCTCCAGCTCAGTGGTGTAAGCCGATAGAGTCTCCAGATGAGCGAAAGCCTCCAGGTACGCATCCGTAATGCAACTCACTTTCTCTTTCAGCTGGAAACGTAAGTTTTTTGCCTCCACGAGAATGCGCTCTACTTCATCGTTCGTTAGAGCGCAGGCATCCACACCTCCGTCAACCGAAACAGGGCAAATCACAGCAGAAAGAGGAATTGTCATCGTTACAGACGTACGCGTGAAGGAAGTGATCTGACCTGACCCATAGAGCGGATTCTTCCGCTCCAGTTCCTCCTTCAGTTTCTTTGACTTCTCCCGAGACGCCTTCATTCCAGCGATGGCTTCAGCGATGCGGTCATTCTGCTCTTGGATGCGCTTGTCCTCTGTGAGGTTGTTGTAGGCTTCCTGATAGGCAAGAGCAGTGGTTACCCAGTCATGGAGAGCAGCAGTAACAGGAGAATCCCGCTGTGCAGCAGCATGCGTCAACCGCGGGTCAGCCTCCAGGTTGCGAAGGATCGCTTCAGCGGCTGGATAGATTTTGGCGACAATGTCCACCTTCGCAAGATCAGTCAGCACGGTGGACTTGCGGTACTCCATCTGAATGTCCGTCCAATTGTAGTACTCATCAATGCTCGGATCGGCGCGAGCAACGGCCATCACTGCCTTGAGGACAGCCATGGCAACAGGCGTCGGAGTGGACTGAGAAGTAACTTTACGGAGACTCACCTCGTCTAGGTCTGCAGCCCGCGTGCGGCAAGCGTCAAACCGTTCACGGGCGCGAGAGACGCGGTCCTCATTCCCACTGCGGATAGCAGCAAGCCGCTCACGGGCACGCGCGAGCATGTCTTGAAAGTTCTTCATACGGCCACTCTCGGACTCCATTTCCTTTGACAAAATGGCCTTGAGGGTGTTCACGTCGCCCTGGTGAACTCCCCACTGTTGGATAGAGGCGCAATAGCTGTCAAGCTTACGGATAGTCCCAAGAGTCCATTGCCACTCTTTCTCGTCGCGCATGTAGTCGAACGCCACCACCTGGCCGATTCGCAGAGTGGTAACGGGTGCGTTAAGCACATCAAAAGGTGTCTTGTGATCGGTGTCCATTGTGACTTGAGGATGTTTGGGAATAGACAACGCCAATTTAGCCCTTGCAGGTTACGGATGAGAGAATTCGTCTCCGGCAGAATGGCGCAAAGCTACCTGACAGAAGCCCCGGTACGGTGTTTGTGCACGACACGGTCAGTAAACGATCCGCTACTCAAAACGATGGCTCACTGTGGAAAGGGGGAAAAAACTTTTTGAGACTTTCCAGCTCTATGGCGTAGATACTTCAGCTTTGTTTCTGAGAGAAAGTGACTTTAAAATCAGTTCTTTTTGTTTGATGTTTGTTTTTTGTTGTTGTTGTTGTTGTTGTTGTTTTTTTGTTTTTTGGGGGGAGAAGACTGAGCTGAAGGGGCCAAAAGAAATACGACGCTGTGTTACTTTACTGTTGGAGCACTTGGTGGGATGGACTGGAGGGGTCTCCACACCACAAAGATAATATATATATGTCAAAAGAAAACTCTACGGTGGTTGTGTTAATAATCGCACCTCTACACTTTTCGGTGTATGACAAAACACGATACCGCTAAAAAGAAAAACTCAAGCCGGTGTGAGAAGAAGACGTAATCGAGGTGAATGCGGATATTCTGCGACGACTGGGAAATAGTATCTCCAGTGAACCCACAGCGTCGAGGGGTGAATTAATTTTTTCGGTTCTTGAGGAAAAAAAAAACGGTAGACAGATCAGGAAAGAAGAAAACAAAACACTTGAAGAGGGAAAACGAGTATTAAAAAAAAAAAAATGATGGCAATAAAATGGTCAATAAAACAATGGTAAATAAATAAAAGAAGTTTGGTGTAGCTGGCTTCTCGGTGATGGGGAAAGATAGCGAGCTTTCAAACTCCACGACTGTTGTCGAATGGGGGCAAAACTATAGACGTCAGTACGTTGCGGCACGGTGCACAGTGTTCCCGTTTCCGTTAGGGTGAACAACGAGAAGACGAAGAAACCTGGGCTAAACACACAGGGTTGCCAAAACAAAACAAAAAAAGTTGCACTAAACACACAAATGTGCACAATGTTTTGTTTAGTGAAGAGTAGCGTTAAATAATTTTTTAAAGGCGGTAAAGAGAGGTGCGGAACAATGTTCGTTCACAATGATAAAAATGGGCAAAAGCACGACGAGAGAGAGAGGTACTAAACTTCCTACTGGTGCGGGGACAGGTGGATCACAAAGGCGAATGTTTAAATGTACCGGTGCTCATTTCCATGCCAAACTCTCTTCGATAATAAGATAACAGAGGGTCGGCTGCGATTAATTGTGACCCAACATGATGTCTGTGGGAGACCTCCTTCGAACCGTTATTTTATTTGCACTTTCTCTTTGAAAATTTATTTGCATATTTTAATAGTTCAGGTCTCACAAAATGGAGCACAGGCGACGCATCCATGCTGTTCAAGACACTCGGTACCGTGTGCTCTCGTCCTGTGGTGGCGAATAACAGTACTAATTTTACCATGAGCGTGGTGAAAAGTTCGCCACTAACCTTTCGGCGCACAGGAGCTCTCAGGCTTCCACAACGCGAACAGTAAAGTCGCATTTTGGCTTCCTTCTCCAGGCAATAATAGCCAAAGAGGGCGGCGCCGCTTTTTTTTTTTTCTTGGACGTTTCACCAAACGAGTGAGGGAGAACTACGTTGTTAGCCAAGCCAATCACCAGCAAAACATCGCCTACGCTCCGCAGAAACTCAGTTATGAAACTGAAACACACGGCTTGTGGAAACTAAGTCGCAACTTCGCGCTGCATGGTGACGTGATGAAACGCCATAAACGCTGCGACCCTGACCGGAGGTCGCCACTATCGAAGCAGGTGGCAAAGACACAAGTAATGTTAGGATTATTAGCCGCTGCCATACGACACACTGGGGCTTCGGTAGCGCTAGTAGTTCCTGGCGAATTCCGCCGTTTGAGCTCGCACGGACGAAAGTCGCAAAAGGACGGTACGTGATTGAAGGCTTGGACAGGAAACAGGATTTAACGCGGTCAAGTGCTTGTGTCGACGTAAACGTGCGCTCAACCTACTCGAAGCACCAGTCTCCATTTTCTCTCTGAGGCGGTCCAATTTTTCCTCATTCCGAAAGGAAACACGCTATCGCAGGCCCATTTAGTGGAGGCAGAGTTTGCTACATAAGAAGCTCTGCAGTCCTGAAACGGTCGTTAAACCAGCACGAGAACCCCACTAACTTCCTGCAGGACCGAGTTCGACGTTTGACCCAAGTGTTCGCACAGCATTTCTCTGCAACACCTGTGAGAAAGAAGGGAAAGGGGGGCATGTGGGCACCACGGCTATAGGCTGCAGGTGTCCATACGCAGCATCCCTGCTTGCCGCCATAGGTTCATCACCTCACCCTGAGAAACGGCAGGAGCGGCAAGAGTGCGAGTAGCTTTCCACGTGAAGTTCAGGGACTCCCCTCGTGACGCTGCGCCCCCCGCCCTTTTGACGGGACAAGGAACAGGTGAATTGTTATGGTTTCCTTCCTCCCCCTCCCCCACACACACACACGCATCATCACCACGCCACCCCGGCTAGCCACCGCCGTTTGGAGATGCGGATGGAGCGGTCGCATCCATTCGCCAGGTGCGATCGACGTCCGCTCCGCGTCCCTTGATGGGGGGGGTGGCGCGACTGAGTCCCAGGACGCCCGCCGATTCCTAGTTGCTAATGTCGAAGGTGCCGCCTCCCGCGGGGGACGAGAGCCGCGATTTCCGCGGGCCTGGTAACAGGGGGATTGCCCGAGCCACTTTTCACCCGCACCCACTCTCAAAGAATGCGCGCCACCCCCGCGCCCCACCAGCGGCAACATCTCCCTCCATCCGCTGGTGCGACTGTGGCTCCCTGGGAAAATCCCCTCCCTCAACTGCTGGAAACGCTGACGGCCTGTCGGTGCGATGATGCAAACATAGCGAGCCTGCCCATTTCAGGGCCAGCGCCACTGTCCCCACAGAAAGCGTGCCTTGACATCTCCCATTTCCTCTGCCAAGAATTGGCATGCTTCACAATGCCAAACGCAAGGGATGAAGGACACACCCGCAGTCTGTATAAGCTTTTCACCTACCGCGAGCAGGGTGTGGTTGCCGTGCCTGGGTTTTTCGCTCCTTCCATTACCTCGCCGTGCAAGATGTGCGCTGTGTTGGCCCATTTCTACTGGTTGGAGCGAATTATTCATGGGGTTGAATGACCTGAAACGAACGGCACCTAATCCCTTTACTCCTTCTCCTCGCTTACACTTCTTGCCTGTGACAGTTCCCACTGCCTTAGGCGCCGGAAGTTTTTCAACAATAATTAAAAAAACGTGGAGGAAAACCGGCTATTGCTTTGTTGCAGGCGGCGTGCGAGTTGTTTTCCCATAGCGTTATCGCAGCACGCCTTTTGTTTTTCTTTTTTATTTACTACCTCCGGTGTCCTTTATGTTGGTCAGTTTTGCCAGAACACGTACGACAAGCTCCTTCTCACCCAGCCACCTTCCTTCGCCCTCAAGGCAGGTCGGTGGAAGAGTGAGAACATTCCCTTGTTGCAAGTTCCTGACGTAGGAAAGTCAACCCACCAAAGAGCGACTCGGAGGCCAGGGTCAGAATGGCCCCACCCTGACGTAGTAAAAAGGTGATTAAAGACGGAGAGGCTCGTGCCCGAGAGAACGGATGACTGATATCCGACGTATCCCTCGCTCTACGTCCTTTCACCTTCGGATTGGGGCTAGTTTCGCGTTACCCCTGTGTCCCAAGACGTCATTTTATATTGCGCGGCCAGGTTTTGACCTGGCATGGGAGGCCTGGGCACGACTGAAGGAAACCCTCGCCTCGCCCCAAAGCTGGACCCCCTGGAGGCGCGACGTAACAGCCTTAATGGGGAACTGGCGCCGATGACGCCCAGTCATCACCGCCCCCAAACACAGCAGCTTAGGCCGGTCACTGGGAAGGCCAAATGCCCTCAGGGAGCCGAAGACAACACACCAGCAGCGTGTTTTGTGAGAAGCCAGCCCATGTCAACCCCGAAGCCCCACATCTGCGCAACGGAAGCGTGGAGGCCGCCAGATCGTAACGATGGCACAGGTTTCAGAATCAGCAAGCCACCCACAATTCTTGAGGGGGACGAGAGAGCCACAAAGAGCCGTTGCATCGCATAAAAGGTGAGGTCACTTCGCATCTGCTCGTGCCCACCACGCCTTTCGCCAGATACGCGCCAACGCTGTACAATTTCACAGCCCACATCCTGGACTGACGGACAACAAGGATACCCTACGCCTCGCTACATGTCCTTAGATTCTGGCCTCTCTTCTAGCAGCGTCGAGTGCGCGCATTCACGCGCTACCAGCAGCCCTCCATCCATCACCCAAGCACACGGCCCACCCACTCGACAGTACGTCCCCCCAGCCCTTACGACAGACGCATGGGCCCAACATGTTAACAACGTCCACTGGAAGCGGAGAGAGCTTCCGATACGTGAATGCGCGAAGGAACCGTTGAACTTGACGCCCGCCGCCCCTTTAGAGTCCAGTACCCTGCATGGCGGGGGGGCCCACGCCCAGAGTCCACAGGCCTGCCGTCGCTGGCGGGGGGCGGTGCCACCGGGCTGGTGCACTCGGCCTTTGGACAGCGAGGCGCTTTTGGGTTGGTCAGGCGATGGTATATAGCACATTTTCGTGGTGAAACCCCGACGCACCTGTCTGGGGCAGCCTCCTCGAACTCAGGTTGTGTGCGGGGCGGGCTTCTGGCACCGTGGGGGGGCAGAGGCGAGGCGGCCCCCACAGCACGCTAGGGGAGCGTGCCCTTCCCCTCGGGTGGTAGTGGTACCCCCCTCCGATGGCAAGCCCCTCGTTACAGAAACTGCAATGGGTAGCTTCGAGAGACACGGGAGACGTTGAAAACTCAAGTTTGCTGCTCTGCACGAGGATTGAAAGGATGCGCTTTGTTTTCGCAATGGCGGCCACTGCTGGCGGTGGGGCCCTGCTTTCCCCCGGAAAGCCCCAGCAAAGTGCGGCACACTCCGCGGTGCCTAAAACCAGTTGAGGGAACGTTGGCGTTGACAGGGGACAGCAACCTACCAAGCTTCTCATTCCATACGGGGAAGCGTACACAGGCAACGAATTTCGCAGTGTTTTCACAGGGGACCTCATTTGTCTCTGTTGCTGGGCTCCAGGGGCATCGCATGAACGGACCTGCGCACGCAGAAAGGGAGCGCAACAACTGACGGATTTGATAGGCACCTACACGGAACCAACTCTCTTGAAAATACGTCCCACTCTTCCTACGGAAGTGAGGCGCAAATACGTTCGACGTTGGTGGTGACCATTCCCTGGTCTTTAAGGAAGCGTGGCCGTTCTGGGAGCCCCGTCCCCGGCCCCTAAGGGAACAGCCGAGACCGAAGGCCCCAGTGGCACGAAAGGGCCATCGGGCACTCCGCCGCTCTTCATAGATGGCCCACCTTTATAGCTACCACGCGGTCTGAAAGTTTTTTCGACAGCTAGGGTACGAAGACCAGTGCGCCATTCATGTCTTCAGGTGCGTGCGGGCAGCGGGCCTTGAGGCACGCTGGGGGCAGCCCATGTCGTTGGCGACCCCATCGATGTGCAAGAGGCTTCTGGGCGTTGCTGGCGGCTGCCGTGGTACAGAGTTCATCTGGCGTCAAATAACGCCTAAAGCACTGCAGTTCTCGCTTTTGAAGTGCCCAATCCCGCACGGGCTCTCAGATATTTGTGTGTGAAACGTGCTGTTGGACGGGGCGGCATCTGCTCAGGCTTGCCACGGTTCGCCCCAGGCTGGCTTGGGCCAGAATTGGCAGTTCTTCCGCCCAGGTCTTTATAGCCCCCGAGTTATTCCTGAGATTACTTCCATTGATGACCTGTATGGGTTCAAGTCTCTTCCGATGAACCGGAAACACCGCACCCGGACCATTTCTTGCACCTCCAAGAGGATGCAGAGCGTGACGCGACGCGCCAGTGGACCCCGCCGCCCGGGGACCTCGTCAAACAAACAAAAAAAAAACGCGTCGATAGGGCCTCACACCTGCCTAGGTAGGGCCTCGGTCCCTTCAGTGGCGACCGTTTGGCCACCCAAACGTCGCCTGGCCGCCGCGTTTTGAACGGAAAAAATTCCCGGCATCGGTTCGCGGTGGTTGCTTTGGGGTTTTGGTGGCGACTCAAACCCTTCCCCGCCCCGCGTGCCGCACGGACCACCCCAGCGCCACCCAGCGGGAAAGGGGGCGGGACGAAAACGCACCGGAAGCCATCGCCACAACGGATACCCTCGTACCCTCCTGCTGATGTGCGCGTATAAAGCCAGCCGCCACGTCGCTAAACCGGATACCTTGAGTCCCTGGCTTTTCCTGTGCTTTCGCAGCGGTCTGGCAGCGGACAGTTGGCTTCCGCACATTTAGCGAGGGTGAAACCTGGCGCTTCCTTATACCTGACGGCGCCGTCCGCACACTCGAACCCTCACGACAGTGGATCTTCAAATTTTGTTGGTGCTAGAAAATGGGGCACGCACATCAGCATGCCACTGTACGAGGTTAGGCTTTGGGTCACCAGAAACAACGTGCGTAACCACTGGTCCTGGCCCATCCCCGCAAGTCACCTTCGTTTCGCTGTGCATGCGCGGTGGCCTTGAAGACCTTGGCGGCAGCAACCAGTTTCGCGCCAGCACACAACTTGGTGGTGAAGTGGGCGGGGATGTGGGTTTAGCGTCAGCGGGGATCCAAGTACTGCGGATCGCGGCACCATTGCGTCGCTCGGGGCCTTCCTTCCCCAGCAACGAACGCCCCCCTTCCCCCAGCCAGCGCTAACTTCAGGTGCGGACGACTCCAGATGAAACTGGATTCCCCCAAGGGATAGGCGAATCGATCCGCTGGTGCCGTGCTGTACGCCCTATGAGGGGGGGAGGATTAAAGAATGAGGCGGCTGCTCTTCACTGCCACTGATGAAGTCATCGGGCACGTCCCGACACCCGTCGGCGGACACCTAGCGATAGACACCCCGCGGACCGACCAGTGGACCAGATGGTTTCGAATGGCTCGGGGTAGTTTTTTTGCAGTGGATGCAGCTGCCACGACGCCTTGGACGAGAAAGGATCGCCTTTCATCGCTGCGCTGCGCACCCGCCACACCCATTTTCACTTGTGTCTTGGGCTGCTTCCGCACACCCTGTGTGCTGCCTGGCAAGCAATCCTTCTCCTTAGGCAACCGTTGGCTGGCGTGTTCTGTAAAGCAGCTTCGTGTTTCTGCTCTCCGGGTCCCCTCCTCCCACTGACGACGTATTCAGGTTGGAGTCACGGATCCTCTGCTATGCTGCATAAGATGGCGTACAGGGCTCCCTTTCTGTTCCAGCGGCGGCCGCTAACCGTGCGTTTTTCATCTTGACCGCCTTGACAGTTGTGGGCACGACTGGGGCAATCTAGGCGAGGACCTGGCCCAATGCGGCACCCGACTTTTCGTCAACGGGGAGAGGAGGGGGGAGGGGGGGTTGCGGCGGGAACAGCGCTGCGCTGGTGCAGGCCACGCAGCAGAGCCCAGCGCCAGATCCAAAGGTGATGGCCAGTAGAACGCCCCGGAGTCGAACGGAAAAGTGCGCTTGGCATCAAGTGATGGCGGTGCTCTGCGTTCCCTCGTTGAATTAGAGGGCAGCTGGGGTACCACGTCGGTGATTTAACTGTCGGGGGGGGGGGGGGGGGGGGGGGGGGCGGGGCGCTGCGGTGTCNCTGTGGTGGTGCGCCGCTTCGGTTTGCGTTTGTTTTCTGATAACAGGAAGGCAGTGCCCTCCGCGGGCACGATCTGGTAAAAGGTGTACCTGTGCCTCTGTCTAGGCGAGCTCGCCTGCCGTGAGTGTGTTTGATTTCACCGCCCATGAAGACCGGCAGGGGGTGTGCGCGACGGGATGGGTGAAAGCGGGTACTTGGTACAGGGGCCCATTTGTTAGGGGGTGGTGTGTCGCGAAGGACTGCACCGCCCCAGCTGTGGCACAAGTCCAAGTCCGCTAGGTTGGGCGGCGTAGTGGACTCGGGATCTAGGCGCACGGGTGTGCGCCATGGGCTGCCTTCGTGGCGTTGGCGGGACCTGTTGGTCACAGGGCGGGGTTGCAAACCGGAGCGGGCCGGGGGAGGGGAAGCATGCCCTCAGGCTAGGTGGGTGGTCTTGCTCCTGCCATGCATCTCGCCTCGCTTGCCCATCTTCCTTTGTGCGCCGGCCCACGCCGTCCAGTCAACAGCGCGGGGTGTCGAGCCTCTTGCGGCCTGTAAGAGCCACAACTTTGCTCATAGACGCATTTTTTTGTCTCGTGGTGGGAGCCAACCCCATTTCGAGGAGGGGGGAGCGGCGGCGGCGGGTTCGCCTTCGGCGCGGGTTGCTGGTGTCGGGGGATCTCATGGGGAGGGGTGGGGGATATTGTCACTTGGTTCCCGTGTTCGGGGTGCGTGGGCGGGCTGTCCCTCAAAACGGGATCGCCTGTTGCATGGGTTTGGTGCCATTGCGCCCGCTTGGTTTTCGCTGCAACTGCCGCCATGCACGTCTTGGGCCCGCGGTGGTGGCGTTCTTGGCGCGCGGCCTCCCGGGCTCTGTGTGTGTGTGTGTGGGGGGGGGGGGGCGGCGGTTTCTTGTGGGGCCTGCCAGACCAGGCCCGTGTCATTGGGGCCACTGGCCCTCTCCGCCTTCCCGGGAGAAACCAGCAACCCCTTCCTTCCTCCACCCGCCCCGCAGCGCCGCCGGGGGTATGCTCCGCAGCATGTTGGTGTGTGGTGATGGGTTTCTTAGGACTGACGCCGCGGTGGTCATGTTATCGGCGAACGGCTCTGGCTTCCGGTAACGGGCCACGCCGCCACGGGCATATATTCCAGAGTGGCTCCGAACAAAGGCCGGTCTCTGCGGTCTACTGGTCCCCGCGGTAAGTGGCACAGTCGGCGGCATTCACGCTTTCTTACCTCCGGTGTGGATGCCCCGTGTACTTCTGGCAGTGTTCCGAATGATGAACAGGGTTTGGCTTTTGCTGGCGCTGCGGGGCCTCGTCCGCGGCGGCGGCCGGCTGAAGGGGCACGGTTAGATGCCGGGTGGCGATGGTTAATTCGCAGCTTTTTTTTTTGTGCGTGTGGAGAGAGAGTCGGCTTGCTCCTCCGTGTCGGTGCGGATGTATTCATTAAGGACGAGGGCGGCTTCTGCTGTTTTCACCATAGCCACTCAATGCCGGATTGGGCTGCGAGAAAGGCTGCTTCTGCGATGAACGAGTGGTAGGCCGTCTTGCTGAGGAGGTTGAATTCGAGGGCCGTCCCCAACGTCCAGTAAAGAGTGACTGGTAAGGCAGCCGGCTGCTTGGAGCAGGTGTTTTGGCTGCCTGCCCTTTGGGAGAAATGTTGGCACCCAAATGGGCGCACGAAAGGCGTGACACTAGGCCAAGGGTCCACCAGAGCCCACGGCGTTTGGCCTGTGGTTCGCGTATGGGGCGAGCGGGCGGCGACACCACGTCGTGCGACGGTTTCCTTTCCCACCAGTGTCTCGGCCACAGTCATAAAGCACAGATTGCAGTACGCTGCTTCTCCTTTGTGCGTCTCGTGAGCGTGGGGGGAGGCTTTGCAGGTGGTAGGAACTGGGGCTTTTGCACTGGGGGCTTGTACGGTCCCCGTTGCCGTCAGCCGCGATCGAGGAGATCCCGTGGTGCATAAGAAAACGGCGACCAAAAAGTCGCACCGCATCGTGTCGCTTGACGCTGATCACACCCGTAGCTAGCCTGGCGTCGCTTCATTTGCAGTGTGAGGATTTCTTAGGGGATGTCAGAGGAACTTGGCTATCATGCAAATGCCGCCGTCGTCACTTTCACCCCGCTGTCTTGGATAGTTGCGATGTCGACGTTTGGGCTCAGGCCACCTCTCTTTGAAGCTTTTTTGGAGGTTGGCCCAGGGTGCTGAGGAAGGGGGCAGAGTTGTAGGTAGCCAAAGCGGGCAAAGGACTAGTACAGAAGACAGCCACCAGCCGGTGATGATTGCAGAAGTGAGTGAAGTACGACATCCTCCCCCCTCCCCCCCTCCGTTGTTCAGACCGTGTTCTATGCACGCCAAACGCAACTGTTTCTGCCTGCGCTATTGGGGCTAACCACCGGCTGGTAACGCCCCCGGGGGCGCACGGGCCAGGGGCGCGCCGGGTTCGGTGTTGGGGGTGGCGCCCAAAGCAAGGGTGCCGTCCCTGGCGAATGCCTCTGGTCAGGGCCAGGCTTCGTTTGATGGCAAGCCGGTCCCCAGGAACTTTTTTTCGCTTTTTTGCTCTTCGGCTTGTGGGTTGTCTAGGGGGTGGGCGTGGGTGCCTTCTGGGGCCGGCGCGGGCCGGGGCCCGCCTGGCGGGGGTCCGGTGGGAACGCCAGCGCGAGCCCCACACGACCCATTTCCGCCCCGCCGCCACCGTCCTCAACCCCGGAATGGCAGCTGTGGCACTGGCGAGCTTGCTCAGCCTGACCGCGACCAGTGTGGTCAACCTGGGTGTTTTTTTTTGCCGTGGGGCTGGAACGGCGTAGGGGCGGGTCTTTTATACGTGGAAATGCCCGCACAAAGCCCGGTTTCCTGGCCGTGTTTGTCGAGAACGGGAGCCACCACGCTGTTCACACAGGGGCTCGTGGGCTCCAGGAAAGTCGGTGAGGCGAAGAACGGCCAGTCTCTGGCTTCAACCCCCACCTGGAACCCATGACGGCCGCAAGGTTCACTTCACCGATGCGCCCCAGGTGCGGTTAGCACTAAATGGGGATGTGTGATTGGAAGCGAAAGGTCTGGTAGCTGTCTCCTGGGCCGCCCTCATTTGGTCGGACACAGTTGCCCAGTAGCTCTCCTTAGTGTGTGGTGCCGCAACGATGGGGGCATGGGAAATAGATGTCAGGGTGAACTTGGCCCGTCTCGTAGCCGTCGTCGCCCTGGGGGCCCGGAGTGAACAGGAGGTGGTTGCCGGCGACGGCACCGCGTTCGGTTTGTTCGTCTTTCTTCGTTTTCGCTACAAAAACCCCGCGGGTGCCGCGCTCTCTTCCTTGCGACTGAGGCTGGGGTTGGGGGAGGGAGAAGGG
The DNA here is from genome assembly GCA_030849835.1 of Herpetomonas samuelpessoai. NCBI lineage: Eukaryota > Euglenozoa > Kinetoplastea > Trypanosomatida > Trypanosomatidae > Herpetomonas > Herpetomonas samuelpessoai. The sequence goes on from JASAOC010001985.1 coordinate 13,343, forward strand.
GGAGAGGTGGTGGCTGCTTGCTGCCCCAACGCGCGGTGCCTGTTCGTCCTTGTGGGGATGGATTGCGTGAGCCGCTGTTTGCGGAAGGGGTGTTCCTGGGCGGAACCTCCTCAGGCGGAGCGGCGGGTGGGCAAACAGTTGCCCAACATCCGCGGATGGGGTGCAGCACGCCTGCCTTCATTGAGGTGGCCCGCGGCAAGCATCCCTTTGAGCTTTTGCAGCTCTGCTTCGGTATCTTGGGCACTTGAAGGACGCACGTAGGCTGCGGCGTTGGGGGAAAGAAGGAGGGGGGGGGGGACGGAAGAGAACACGAAGGCAAAGTTTCACGGCTCGTGGTCACACGCAAACGTCTCATTCCCTTCGTGACACGTGGCGACCTATCTAGGTCACGCTTAAAACCGCTAGTTGTCTTGGAATGTGGGGCCAACGTTTACGGTTACAGAGAGCCGGACTTCACCCCGCCGCATCGCTTTCGAAGACCTCCGGTGCTGATGGGGAGGGACGTCCAGATCTCGCACTTGGAGTTACCAAAGTCTGGCGAAGACCCATGTGACGACCAGCGTGCGGCGGTCTAAAGAGGTGCGAAGCTTCACTCGGCGGAGCGCCTTGGGTGCAAGTGTCACCGACTGCGTGGCATGGCCAAACAAGGCACCAGCACAAGTGTAGTGGCCCCGCGCTGCGTGCCTTCAGGGTTCAGCGCCAACTTTGGTGCCCTCGCGCGTCACAGCGGCGCGCCAAGATGGTGGTGCGTGTTTCGCTCCATACGAAGGCACAGGGTCACCTCATGTGCCGTAACCGGCAACTGCTGTGTTTAATTGGTTTCCGCTGGCCATCGTAGCGCTGATGCAGTGGCCAGGAGCGCTGGCCGTGCGTTGGGCATCTGGTGTGTACGGCACTCTGCTCAAAAGAAGCATTCTGGACACCTCATTCCGCGAGTTCCGTGCCTCTCCCCCCTCCCCCCTGAACAGGCAGTCTGTGCGTGGAAGAACGTGGCAGGGGGTTGGCGGCGGAAGGGGAGGGTTACCTGTCCACGGAATGGTGCGCATTCCCTCTGTGAGTGGCGCTGACGTTTCCCCAGATGCCGTTTCTGCCCGTTCTTTAGCACCCTGACCTTCCCTGGGTCGGGTGTCGCGGCACGTTGCTGGGTCGCAGGTGGAGTGCGCCCTGTCGGTGCTGGCAGGCCGAGGCCAGCAGAATCTGATTCATGGACGCACTGGAGAAGTCTGGCGGAATAGGGGTGTCGGCAGTAGCTATGGAAACTGTGGGGAAAACCTTCCAGACAGCTCCAGGTGTTTTTTCATACGTTGCCTCAAAGCGTTCTCGTGCCTGATGGCAGCGGAGAAGTGCCACCAGCCAGATCTACGAAGAAGGATGAAGAAAGGGAGCACGCGCTGCAGTTCTTATGCCATCCGGCCTCTTGGAATGTTCGGCACAATCGATGGGAGTTTGGCGTTCGCCCCTGGTGTGGTGACGCAGCTGAATCGCAGGGTTGTGGGCTGTGTGGGAGTTAGGACGCTGTGGGTGCCGGTCGCGTTTGTGGAGAACCGTGAAGCGAGCACAGTGCAGAGAGAGGTTGGGGAAGGGGTATCTTCGCCCACATCAAGTGGGCGGAAGCCACGTTGTTGCTGAGTTTCTCATTCTTCAAGTACGCGTGAAAACACACCGGATGCAACGCGATCAGTGTAAAGTCGTGCGTTTGCACTGCCGTTTGCCCTGCCAAGCAATACGGAACGAACCAAGCAAGTAGAAGACAGTTGGGAGGGAGCGGATACCAAAGAAGCTACCGGAGACAGAGGGCCACCACGCTAGGGTGATGGAAGTACTTTTGACGGCGCCATGAAGTTCTGTGAAGAGACGCCTTTCTTTTTTCCACCTGTTCACGTGTTACAAGAAAGTAGAGATTAGTCTTTTTCACTCTCCGCGTTCGCGTTACACAACGAAAGCCTCCATTTTACTCTCTAGAAGAAGTGGTACTCACGCTACTGGGGAACTAGGAACAACAAGATGTCGTCACGAGTTGCCCTGTTCATCGGTGCGGCAGCGGGTGCCATTGTTGGACTGAACCTGATTCTGTCCCCACGAGCCTTTCGGATGGCGATGTTGGGTGTCGGCACTGGCGTCTCAATCGGCCTCGGAATTACCTACCTGAACAGCTTACGGGAGCATTCTATGAAGGCAAGCTATGTGCCAATAGGCTTGACCGCACCACCAGCGAACTACCGGGACATCGAGAGGGTTATCTATTCCCACCTATCTGAGGAGTACGAGGAGCGGGGCGAACTGGACATCGGGGAAGAGCACATTACTGTGCAACCACACGTTTTCGCCCAGATTGGCATAGTGGATGTGGACGGAGTCCGTCGCATGTGGTCCACAGCGATCGTCCCCACTGTTCGCCGTGCGATGGCACCGGGACTGTTCCAAAACTCTGATTCGTCCTCCAGCGAGCTCGAGAAAAAGGTTGTCTTTTGTGATATAGGAAGCGGTGTTGGTAATGTCTGCATGCAGGTACTGGCAGAGACCGGTTGCCGTCGTTCGGTGGGCATCGATGTGATCCCTTCGCGCATCAGAGCTGCGGAGACAGCTACTGAAAAGGCTAAAAGACTGTATCCCGAAGTTTTCGGCAAAAAGGAAGCTCTGTGGTTTAAAGAAGACTTGGTTGACTCCGTAAAAACACTGACAGATACTGGCGTTAATGTGGTTTTTACTCATTCATGGATGTTTGATGACGATCTAATGCAAGATCTCACCAGAGTAGTTGACTCTGTACCTTCAATCGCTTGCGTCGTTACGTCGCGGAAGTTAGATGACAGCTTGCTGCAGCGCAACAAATTAACGTTACTGTCTTTAACGCACCTTTCCGCCGATTGGAACGAAGAGGCCCCTTTTTACGTTTACGGAAAAGGCTGAGCGTTAGCCAAACGAAGAGGACCAATCTGAACACACGTGTCACAACGGAAGACTGCTGCAAAAATAATTTACTACAGGTTGTTCGTCTGGATCCGGAAATATCCCCAACCTTACGCTTATTGAGCTTCCCAGGCTTTGACATATTGTCAGCCTATCGGAAAAATAACAAAAGAAAAACAATCGAGTATCTTTTCGCACGTGCTTTGTCACGCACTCCTTGCGTATGAAAATGTTGACGGGCAAGAAGTTGTCATTTTGGGAACTGCGGTGATGCCGTCGCTCTTCCCGTTCTTTCGTGGTTGGCCCTCAATACTTGTACAAATATTCCTCTCTGTACTCTACGACCATCCCTGCTTCTTGAAAATTGTGATCTGTCTTTCCGTCATTGTGGCTTGCGTACTAGCCAAAGGATAATAAAAACATATTGAAGACACAAAGCAGACACCTGCACTGTCACCATTTAGATTTTTAGACCATGTCACTACCGGACGGTATTGACGAGAATCCGTTTGCTCGTCCCCAACCCGGTAGTCTCGGAGGTAGGAGTGACCTGAATGAAGACGATGACGGAGCTGACTGGAGCGACGTCGATGGTGACGACGCGATCCTTTCAAGTCCTTACGGAACTGTCATTAAGGACCTCATGAAAAGGCTTCTCAAAGTTTCTTCTCATGTCAAAAGTTGGAAAGATAAAATCGACAACTGGGCGCCAAGACAAGGCATTAGCTCCCTGAATGGAGAGCAAAACACTCAATCGGACGTGGATACATTGCGGAATCTAATGGAGCTGTACAGCTTTTTATGGGGAAGGCTTTTGAAGGTTCTGTTTGACGAGAATGAACGATACGGGGAGATCTATTCCAGAACCCTTGACATTCAAGATCGTGCACCATTTGAGTCACTCACCCACACAATTCACCACAACACAGATTTTTGCGACTTGATGGGAGAAATCATTGACGCATCTTACGAGCGAGAACCTTACGACGACGAGGACGGTACACCAGAAGAGAAGCGGCTGCTGTTGATGGAATACTCAGGGAGGATGGAGGCAATCCAGATGAGTGCCACGTTTTGTGGGGTTTTGGTTGTTGAGGGCTCACGCGAAAGCTTCTTGGATCCAGTAGCGATGGAAGATCTTTGCAAAACAGTCGTGGAGGAACAGGATCGGCGGAGGCGTCTCATTCACCTTTCTTTGATGTTCAGCATGCTAGCCCAGGACGAGCAATCTGTTACGGAAGTTCTAATCCAAGGAGTCGATCGAGTCATACTTCAAAGATTTCGTCACCTCACTCACCGCCTGTACAGCCTCTCTCGTGATGTCGCTCCTCACCCTGGACGGCAGCGGAAATCCCCTCTGCAAAGCAATGGAGGTCGCGGGAGAGATGTCAGTGAAGGTGCGTCGCGACGTGGCTCCCCGCAGCGCTCGAGAAAGACGTCTCCGTCACCAAGAGCAAAGATGAATACAGTCACCACAGTTCTGTTGCCACCGCCTCCTGTGCCACCCGGTGAGATGGTGGACCCAACGCCTGTTTCCCCTTTACCTGTGCCTCCTTCCACGGGGACCTTTCCACATCTTGATCTCACCCGTCCGTCAGCCTCCCCGCTAGGAGAAGAGGCACTACAGCAACGTCAAGGAGCAGCAGCACAAGACGAAGGGCCCTCTGGTCAATCTCGAAAGTGGCAGCGAACGGAGAGGAACTGGCCCACAAATGAACGCTGCGACGAACACCAGCGTTGGGTTCCCGCTGTTGGCGAGACGGTTGCACGAGGTCCTGGGTGGGCCAGGGAGGAGCAGGCGTCGCACTGCGATTTTGGTAAGGTTGTTGGGTTTACCGATAAGATGGAGGTCGTTGTACAATGGAAGCGCAGCGCAGACGCCCGGCTAAGTAGGCATCAAGATGACCGGCAGTTTCGCTATTCTTACAGTCTGCCGTCGTTAGAGGTAGTGCCAATAGAATACTACCTGCGTTCCCAGACCCGAAACGCAGACAAAGATACTTTGCGCATTGTTGAGTTCATGCTAACTGCAGCTATCACTGGGGTACTGTGTCAACAGCCAGAGACAGTTCTCCCATCGTTCCAGTTCCAAACACTGGAAACCGCATTACAGGTGTTAGATACTGTCGATCTGCCCCGTGCGAGGGCCGTCCTGCAAGAGGCTCGAGAAAGGGCAAAATATCAGCAGGAAGGACTTTTTGGGCATCCTGAGCAAAATCGGCCGAGAGCACATCTTGAAAACGTACGACAAGACGCACGCGAGCACATGGCCGCATCAGACATGTCAGCAAGAATGGGCTGTGGAAACGAACGTGCCGACGGTGATAGCAAAGAGTACATGACGAAGGCGATGGAGTGGAGCCCTGAGTTGCAGTCAGCAGAGCAGGCAACCCGCGACCAGCGTGACCGCGTTGCACGGGTGCTGTGGGTGCTGAATGGCCTCCTCAGCCACAAGAAGTTATGTATTCGCTTTCTCGAGCTGTCTGGCTTGACGCGCATCCAGAAGCTGATCGCCACCGACTCGGAAAGCGTTTCCACCGTCCTTGGATGCACGATTGTACTTGCCCACTTGGCAAAGCATGCAGTGTTCGAAGAGCTGTTGAGGAACCACGTCACGTTTTTCGTTCCAATGATGGACTTCATTTTGACCCAGTGGGAGAAGAGTCCCAACAGTGAGATCCGGACAAGAGCAGGTGCATTTCTTCATCACACTCTGAGCTTCCCGTACACTCTTCACTTCTTCGATCATCGCAACGGAGCTGCGAGCTTACTGGACTCTCTCAGCGGCAATGTGAAAGCATCGGAGGAGCAATTTGACGTATTGAATCCAGGGGTTCAGCTTGGTGCGCTCAAGTGCCTCAACACGTACATAACGTCCCATCTTATGTTATCCACAAAAGTGGTGTTCCGTAAGCACCGCGTTCTCTCCACAGTAATCACGAATGCCTCTCCGTACACCTCTCTTCCACGGGATCCTGGCACCGTTGAATCTGTCCTCGGCTACCTGTGGTCGCCCTCAAACGCCATTCCTGACACTTCGGCTGAGAACGTGTATGGTCTCTTGACGCAGGATCGGCTCACTCCGATACACAAGCTCATGGAAAGTGGACTGCACCACGTACTTCTCCATTGCACGAACTTTTATTTCATCCAGAGCCGATGGGAGTTGCTTGCTGCGACTCTTCAAGGCCTGTGTGTCTTGACCGTTGTGCCGTATATTCGCCACATGATTGCCGAGCCGCGTCCCAACGAGTCAGCGATTCCGCTTTTTCTAGTTATTGTTGGAGATTTGGCTGCTTCCTACAACAACGGGAATACGTCTCGCGAGAATCATCTTCTTCCGTGCGTTCTCAGTGCGCTGCAAATCCTCGTTCAAGTGACTACACCACCCACTGATCACAAAGATGAGGCTCAGGTGAGTGCGTGTAAGGGTGTGTGTGAAGCGCTACGGGCGCATGACGGCGTCCGCATTCTACTCGATCTCCTGAAGATCAAGAAAGATTCATCTTTATCTGCAAAGCTGCATTTCTTCCCCGTCATCGCAAGAGGTGTTCAGCTCATGGTTGTCCTCAAGTGCTTTGGTAACACAAGCCAGCTCTTCGAAGCCTTGGGTGTGCACCGCGTTGCCCAGGATCTTCTACAGGAGTACGGCCCTGCTCAGCGTGAGTACATTTCGATGATGGGTCAGCGAAAGCTACTGACGGAGCTTGACCCCGCTGATCGCTTCATGGAGAACGTGAAATGGCTGATGCCGCAGGCGTTTGGCGAGTCCTACCAAGTTGATACGGTTCGTGCTCCGCCTGTCGATCCTGTAGAGATGGAGATGCGCCGGGCCATAATTGCCAAGGCTGAAGTGGACTACGCGCAAAAATCCCTTCTCTCTCTGATGGTGGACCACTTAGAGGCAGAAGGTCTCCACTCTTCCGCCGCTGCACTCCGCCACGAGGCGGGGTTGCGCCAGGGCGTGTCTGGAAGCGCTCAGAATCGAGCAGTTGCGTCAGAGACGACCGCCGTCACGGACCCTTCTGAGACACTTGACGGAATTGTGCGGTCCTACCTTCGCCAGCAGCAGGAGCGTTGCCCAAATCCGATTGAGACACTCCCATTGTTTGACCTGACAAAGCGACACCTTTACGTTCCTCCACCTCCTCCTCCCGACCCTTCTCGGAACGCTTTCGACCGTCAACTGGCACGGAAAACGAACGCACATTCTTTGCGTTCTTTGATAAATGACAATTGCTTGGTGTATCGAAATCCTGCCTTTGTTTTCGACATCATGAGCGAAGGTGATTTGCAAGGAGACAGCATCTGCTTTTGTGATGGGGGTGACGCTATCATAACGGGAACCTCAGATGGGTCCATTTACGTGTTTGACACGTTCCCAGAGGAGATCATGGACAAACTCCTTGAGCAGCACATTGTGTTTGAGAATGAGGGCATTACTTCATTGGTGATGTCTCCAAACGAAGAGTTCCTTGGTGTCATAAATGAGCGCTACGACATGAAGATAATGCCCCGTAGCTCGCTACCTGTCGTTCGCCACGAGCTCACCAACTGTCGTGCTGCGCGTTTCTCTCACGACAACGCCAAACTCCTCGTAACGAGCGGCGACGAACACATCTGTGCGCTCACAGACTTGGCCACTCAGCAGCGAGTTGCCCAATTCAGTGACCGTGTGTGGTCAGGGGAGAACTCGGACAATGTGGCTCTTTTCGATGCGACATCCACATTGGTATTGCACGATGCCGTCTTGTGGGACTTGCGTTGCAGCTCTCGACCTGTCTTCCGCTTTGATCGTATCACTGAGTCTTTTGCCAGCGCATTCCACCCTTCAAACCAGAAGGTCATCATCGACGAAAAGGTGTGGGATATGCGGATGCTTCAAATTATGCAAACAGTCCCGGTGTTCCGTAAAACAAGCAGTTTCCACACAAATCAGCTGGGGAAGGTCATCTACGGCTTTCGCGAGGCAAAACAGGTTGTGCCCAGCACAACCTCCATTGTGTCCGCGGTTGACAGTTATTCCTTTGAGGTGATCTTCTCTGAAGAAGTGCAGCCAACCTTCCGCGCGTTCGCTCTGGACCCATCTGACCGTTACTGCGCTGCGATTCTGGAAGAAAGTCGCGACTGCCCCGTACGTATTTTTTCTACTGCGTCAGGCCCCTATCCTGATCGTCGCGCCTTTGCTGCACCGGCCATGCACGGTGGCCCAGATGAGAATGAAGGTGGAAGTGAGGAGGACGAGGAAGAGGACGAGGCAGGGGATTGGTCCTTGAGTGATGATCTCGACGATGATGACATGGAATCCAGCGCGTCGTATAGCGAGGACGGCTCCTTACTGGAAGAAGAACCTGATGACGCTGAGGATAGCGTGCTTTCCTTCGGAGGGTCGAGCTCATATGATAACACGGAGCAGGATGAAGAAGACGAGGTGGAAGAGGATGAGGAGGATTCCAGGTACGAAGAGAGCGAGGAAAGTGAAGGGAGTGGAATGATCGAAGGTGGCGGAGCTTATGATTTTGCTTCCTCCGAGGAGGGCTCCTCTTCCCACCACTCCACGTGAGTCCTTTCTTTGAAAATATAAAAGAAGAGGAAACCACCACAGCACACGCCCTCCTGAAAATTCTTTCCTATGTTTCCGTTCACATCATCACTGGGGAAAGCTGCAAGAGCAAAAAAGAAAAAAGGAAAGGAGGCACGTGCACACGTACCCACCCATAACAGACTGCGAAAGAAAAACTGTCCCGGTAAGCAGCAATACGAGTAATTGGGTGAACTGCGGTGATTTTATTAAACGCATGAAAACAAATGAATACATGAACGGAAAGCACCGATTGGCTTCAGGTAAGTCCTGCTGGAGCCCCCGTTTAGGGCTACTCAAACTCCAGCACAAGGGAAGGTTGTATCAGCTGAGGAACTGCAGGTTATGCGCTCTACATGCAGCCTCTCTCCCTGTCTTTCCAGAGAAACACAAAGGAGACCCCTTATGCGACGCCATGTGTAGCGCTGTCAGTGAATCCCATTTGAGGATGCGGAGATTGCTGCCGACTAATCGTGACTTTTACTAATGCACAGTCAGCGCGTCCTCCCACTCAAAAAGATGGCAATCCGGCTTTTCTCTTACCTCGCCTTCTTTTTACTTATGCAATTTTTGACGTGAGCGAGAAGTCTCCTCCTTCCTTCTCGTCTCTAGCGTTTTTTTTTTCCTCCGACAACTACATATACCGGGCGCGTCGCTCTGGAAAAAAAAAACCCACGTAGCAAGATAACATCTTTTGTACTACTAACACGCACACTTTTATCGGTGTCTAAAATCTCACGAAGTTAGTGCCACCATTTTTCCGATTCCACCATGTCCGCTTCGTACAAGAAACTCCAAGTTGTGGAGAAGAACAAAGATTTCCGTAAGGCCACCAAAATTGTGACGGGGCCTTTGCCCTCCACGATTGGAGACGACGTTGTCCTGATCAAAAACCTCTTTGCTGGCGTCAATGCGACGGATATCAACGCCATTGAGAATCGCTACGGTCCAAAGCTCGAAGTGCCTTACGATATTGGACTGGAAAGCCTCGGCCAAGTCATCAAGGTAGGGGATAGTGTGGTAAACCTCGTGCCTGGTGACTTTGTTGTTTCCTACTTCACTGGAGGGTACGCAGAGTATCAAGCGGTGCCGACAGCGGCGTGTCAGAAGATTCCTAGGGCTGATCCGCGCTACCTCGCCCTCAACGTAAGTGGACTGACGGCTGCAGTTTCCATTGGGGAACTGGGCCACCCTAAAGAAGGAGAGACAGCACTGGTGACGGCCGCGGCAGGCGGCACTGGTAGCCTGGCAGTGCAGATTCTAAAGAAGCAATACAGGTGCCGTGTCGCCGGTACGTGCAGCACACCGGAAAAAGCCGCCTACCTACGCAGCATCGGCTGCGATGTCGTCATCGATTACACAAAAAGCAAAGAGGAGGTGATGCGCCAGATGGCGATGGCGGCACCAAACGGCTTCGACGTGATTTACGAAAGTGTTGGCGGTACGCTTCGGCAACTGGCGCTCCAGAATATTGCTCGACATGGCAGAGTCATTTTCATTGGCAGCATAAGCGGCTATAAGGATGGCGCTTCGTGGCTGAAAAAGCCAGCGCTAGAAGGGTCTGAGGCGGTCATCAAGAGTGGCCTCATTCTTCGTCGTAGCGCGTCTGTGAATGGGTTTCTGCTTCCTCAGTTTAGAGATGTGATTCCGCGTTACTTTGAACAACTGATGGATATGTACACCGCAGGGGACCTAGCTGTTCGCGTGGACGACGGGTGCCACAGTGAGGGTCTGGAAAAAGTTCATGAGGCCGTTGAGTACTTGCATTCGGGCAAGAGTTATGGCAAAGTGGTGGTCAAACTTGCGGACTCATAGAGGCGCTTGCTGCGGATCTTATACGTACGTTGTCTGGATCTAGCTTTGCTTTCCTGAGAAATGTTATCTACACGTCACGTGCCCGGATGTCTGTCAGTCGTGGAAGTGAGGCAGGGGCGGGAAAAGAGTAACTGATCAGTGTGTCCTTTTTTTTTGTCATGTGATGCAAAAGAAACGTTTGGTGTACAAACTGTGTTCCACTTCATGTACCTTACCCTTTGCCACACCTCGTGATCAGTTTTGCTACCTACCGTTGCGTTGTTTACTGAAAATAGGTGTTCTTTGGTGCAGGCAAGGGAGGGGGAAGGAAGCTTTGGACGGGGATCCAACTTCACCAAGTGCGTTTTTTTTTTTTAAACCAACACCAAGGCGGCACAGTTCACTACTATCGCGGGAAAATGGGTACATTCACCCTTTATGAGCGATCCACCTCCCCATCTGCTTTTTTTTTTTTTTGCTTTCCTACGCGGTGTATGCTGCCTGGGTGTCTGTCAAAGTAGTTTTGAAAACCGTGATGTAAACGGATACACCGGTAATTCATGGGCATTTGGCTTTCCATGCCCCGCGGCGTCTCATTCGCGCTCATCACAGGCGGTACATCGATGTTAATCGATGTGAGAAGCAAACTATTTTCAAAAATAATACGAGTTGGCAACACAACGCATTGACAGTGCAACGCATTTTTTTTTGTTACCTGTGCTTACGAGGCTTGTGTGGCATCTTTTCTCCTTTCAATTAGATTCTTTTTTTTTCTCTTTTTTTTCTTCTTCGTTTGACTATTGCCTAGTGGACACTCACACACGTACACACATATAAAAGATTTAGCCGAAAGAGGAAAAGAAGCGGTTTGAAGTGGCGGCCCGAGGCTCTCTGCCAAAATCCCATATTTTCTTCATCTGCTCCCGAGGCAGAACATGATAGGATCACGCTCAGGCGTTGTAGCCATAACTCTCATGGGTGTCGTTCGATCACTGCTTCCTCGTCCCCCGTAATGCACTCTCTGCTACCTGTCCATTTTTTTATTTATTTTCATCATGGAGCATCAGAAGAAAAACAAATAGTGTCGTTAGCACGCGTGCACACACTGGCACCATTTAGCACGTCTCGATAAGTTTTTAAAATCAACTTTGGAAGTGAGGACTCTACCGTATCACAGCGTCGGAGCTCTTTTGCGGTGTCAGAGGACTGCGTTGAGAATTGCTCCTGGCCTTTTTCAGAGGTGTTTCTGAGCTGTGTTGCCCGCTGCTGGCTGTGTGCAATGGACGTCGCTCGACTCCTTCAAGCACCACCGGTCACGGCGGTTATCCTTGGCATTAATGCAGTGTTTCTGGTTCTTGTCACCATGGACGTCGTCCATCCCTTGCAACTGGCGTACAGTTCAACGTTAATCTTTGAGCAGAAGCAATATTGGCGTCTTTTCACCAACTTCTTCTTTATTGGAAAGGTTGGGATAGATTCCATCTTCACTATGATGTGGTTCCACACCACCAGTAGTGAGATTGAGGAACAGTATTTTGTAGGTCGTCCGCTTGACTACGTTCTCACAGTTCTTGCGGGCATGGCTATGCTCATCGGACTACGTGTGATTGGCGTTACTGATGCCCCCTTTTTGAACACAGCGTTCAGTAACGTCCTCATGTATGTGTTTAGTCGTCTTGGCCCGAATGGGTTTGTTAACATCATGGCTATATTTCAACTCCGTGCGAGATTACTACCAGTGGCCTTTGCAGCCTTGACAATAGCCTTTAGTGGCTTCTCAGCGGCGAGACCGTTACTCCTCTCAAATGCTGTGGGTCACGTATTGTGGTACTTTATCGACGTATTCCCACGCATTACAGGCTTCAGTCCTTTCAAGGTGCAGCGGTGTTTAGAGCGTCTTCTCGTCCCCCAGGAAGCTCCCCCAGCTGCACAGCAACCTGTGGCAGTCGCCGACGATCGGGCTGGAGCGCAACGTGACGACCAATTCTGACCACACGCTCCAAAATCACAGACTCTTTTTTCTGTTCGAAACATATACTAGAGTGCTTTTCTTCACTTTTACATGGGCTCTGCTTTTCTGTGTTTGCCTGTTTTTCTCCTTACTCCCTCTTCCTTTCTCACCTCCCCTGCTCTTGTTTCCTTTCATCTTCGTTACACTACGAGCGAGGAAAGCAGCGAGGGGAGCACCGTTGGCATGGTCGCAGGATGAAAAGTACGTATTTATCTTTACAACACTTTATCAAACTGAAAGGTGAGACCGGACGCTGTGGTAAAATGACGTCCGAGGGTCCGCAGTGTTCAATGTAGGAGTAGATCAGGGCCCGCCAACGTGATACGCCACTAGCACCACTGGTCCCCGTAGTCTAAGTGTTGTTCTTAGAACCCCCACTTCGCTCGTGAAACACAGAATCTGCTTCTCTCCTTTCCGTTTAACTATTCATACTCCTCCTTTTCCTACTCTTGTTGGGATTCCCCATGGAAAGCCTTGTGAAACTCTGCACGCCAACGTAGAAAGATAACCGGTGCCTACGCCAACTCACTGCTTTCTGTTTTCTTGCTAGTCGCACGTTTCCAACCAGCGACCGAGGGTGCATTCACGTAGAAACCACTCTGTACATTTGCACCAGCACTGACATCCATCATGGCGCGCGTTTTACTGGAGCAGCTCCCCAGGAAGCATTTGCTACTTCACATGGATATTAACAAGACAATCATTCAAGTGGATCTCGCTGGTGGGCGCACCATGGAGGACGTGCTTAACAGCAATGCTGCCGCCAACGTTTACGGCACAGTCGATGATGAGGGAAAATGGCACGCACTGTACGGTCCGAAGGACCCCAAACCTTCTCCAACCTCTCTCAAGGGGAAAGAGGCCGTGTCCTATGACGTGTATGTTGACCAGCTGTACAGCGAACCGCCTGGAATGCAAGACCTCCCCAAGAGGGAGCGTGATGCTGTGTGGAAAGGCGTCACAGGAAAGCGCAAGGCTGCTTCGCGCATCTTTACGTTTCCTGGCGAAGTTGGTGAGAAGTACGCCTCACTGGTTGAGGAGCAGAAGCGGTGCCTCACCGCCCAGACGGATCCTCCCTCGTATTACGTTATCATTCCTTCCTTTTTTACATTGGTAAATACCTTGTCGGAGCTGGATTGGCCTTTCACACTCATCTTTCGCACGTTTGGTAGCGATCTGAAAGATGTCCTGGCGGAGTGGAGCCGTTTTGTCCGTGGCGAGCACATTTGCAAGCCACAGGGAGCATTCTTGAAACGACTCAAGGAGCAGGGAAAGGAACCGTTGACAGGGTGCATGTACCGGGACGGCGAGCGCCTTTTTCTTTGCCGAGGCCCTTGCGTATCGGCCTACACCCTGGATTCGAAGGTACTTGGAGAGGATCACGGAGCTAGCACAGAAGCCATTCAACAGGAGCTGTCCAAAATGCCAGGCTTCCAAGACGTCTCTGAAACTTGCTTTAGTGAACTCAACGACGACATGCAGGCGTACTTTGCTCAGTCAGGTCATGTGGGAGGCCTGGTGGACTTTTATCCTGCTTGGGCGCAGGTTGCGGAGAGGCGGATTGGTGGCAAGGTGTACCCTGCTTCTACGCGAGACAATCGCTACCATGTCTTTTTCGACGACAACATTGCTCTCGGCGACACACGCTCTATTGTGGACCTCCGGGATGCGGCCACACAGCAGAGCATCCTGGGTGTTGCGCAAGAAGAGCCATTCTGTGTACCCGTGAACGCATATAAAGCTATCACAAACGACCAGTACTTTGTGGAATGCCTTGCCCGCTGTATGGGAAGACAAGCTGAGTTGCAAGAAGGCAGACGATGAATCGCTACGTTTGGCAATCGAGAAAGATCCTTTACGACTGTGTGAACAACTGCGAAGCTGTTACAGGCATCGGAGCACGAAAAACACTGCAAATGACCATTAACCACGTGAAGGGCATCAGAAAAAAACCGCACAGCGGTCATTCGTTGGCCGTGCTTGTGCCCTTGTCGCGTGTGTGCACAGAAAGCAGACGTTCTTGCATAGGCCACACTTGAAAGAAGAGAAACTGCAAGAAAAAAGAGTACTAGCCCAACGGTGGCTAACGGGTGAATACACACAGTGTGTTTAAACCACTTTCCCTCTCTCTCTCTCTCTCTCTCTCTGTTCCTCTATTCTCCTTTCCCCATGGCTCTTTTCCATGCCACACCAAACATTCATGATCTACCACATACTTCTGAAGCGCTTTCGACCAAACCTCCAAGGGTTGCAAGAGGTCGGGTCTGAGAGAGAACACCTGAAACAGATCGTTGCAAAGAGGAAGAAAGGAAGACTCCCCCGTTCGTATTTCTTTACCCATACTGTGCCCGGACACCAACCGAAAATGACAGAGTACAAGAAGCTGGTCAGCCTAGTGGAAACCCTGAAAAAGGATGTCGATGTGCTATATACGCAGCGCGATTTGCTCGCTGAACCGGAAAGCGCTGACGGTGAGCCGAGATCATCCTTGCCAACAAACGGCGGGGAGAACACACGTCTCTCCGTTGACGCTTTGTTCACCATTGTGTGCCAAGTGAAGGAGGCAGTCGTGAACGGGGCTCCTCGTGTTCAAAAAATTGTTGCCAAAGGCCGGGAGACAGACCCTAATCGCCAAATCTATAACGAAGCTATGTGCGCGAAAATCGAGGACCTGTTTAGTGCCTTTGCCGACGTGGTGTTCCGTCTACTGTACGAAACCAACCTCGAGCCTCTCCGAAGCGCTGACGAAACGACGGAGCACCATGACGATAGTGGTGAGGCTGTGACGGTTCAGGCCTTTCCTGCTAGCGGTCCACCGCTTGTGGAGGATGAAAGGCTAACGCACATCAAGGTGGCAGTGCTGGAAGGAGCGGAGCTTCCTCTGGAGGAGGCTGCCGTGCTAGGTGAAGTAGAGGCCCGACACGATGCCGCACTCCTTGAGCAGGCTCGGGCGGAGGCGTGGGCGGGCCGTGTCGCCGGAGACCTGGTTCAACTCATTGCCTTCGAGGTGCAGAGCCGCCAGATCCTTGAGGTGGAGGAGAAGCAGGCCCGTTTCATTCTTACAGAGGCAAAGCGCAGAGATAAAAAGACGCTTCTGGATGTGTTGGCACTGATCGGCAGACTGCAGAGGGATGTCGAAGGCGCGAGGCGGGCGAAGGAACGGGCGTGGTTGGCAGCGTCACGGCTGGCTTTTGAGGATATTGCCTCCCTACACAGCTACCTACTCGCGCGCATGCCAGCACGTGAAGTGCGTAAAGCCTTTGCCAAGCACATGTGTGCGCTCTGCGCGGCCCTCTTGACGACACCAGAGGATCTCAATATTCGCCTCCTGCGGTGCAACAACCAGAACCTTATCCAGGACTATGGTCACTGTTGCCTGACCAAGTGGACACCACCGGGTGTGGGAAACGGTACCGATCCTCGTCCTTGTGACTGCACCGGTGTAGTGGAGGCGGCGGAGGTACTGTGGCACTTGCTTGGCTACGTGCCACAATACACAAACAAAGGCAGCTGGAGCGTACCGGAGCTGTTATCTTCGGGGGGTTTGCAGGACGCCAGACTGCCGTGTGGTGCTTTCATGTCCGATCACACTTTCACCCCAATGGGCTTTGAAGCGTACTCGGAGCGTCTGTTCGAGTTGAAGGAGCCAGATCCGGCGCAACAATCGGACGTGTGGATGGCTTGGTTTGACAGAGTCGGAAAGATCTCTGCGTTGCTGGCCAGCGACGTCTCCTCCAACAGCTAAAAGAGAGAAAGATTTGCGGAGAAGAAAAACAGCAACTGGGGAGGCATCCCAAGTCAAACGGCCTCGTTCCTTTCCTTCGTCTGTGAACGAGAGTGACGGGCTCCGCACCGTGAAACCCCAACGCGTCGTGTTTTCCGTTGTCTCCTTTCACTTTCCGCGTCCTGCGGGCTGCATCACTACGTACGTGCAGACGTACCGTTTCATATACAAAATGAAAAGAAATAATACGAAAAACTGTTTGGAGGTTTGCAAGGCGTCTGAATGAAAAAATATATACCGTACCCATAAGGAGGCGCAACGTGCATATCGTACCTCTTCTCCTCAGGCATATTTGTCTTGTGCTGACTTGTTAAAGGGGAAATTGCAAAATGCAGCTAATCACCTTTTCCCAGACTTGCCAAAGTTTCGCTCCAATAGGTCTCTGTTCCCACTCTTGCTTGCTCACCTACCTACCTTCCTTTTGATCGATCATAACCCTGTAGGTTGATTATTGCCCTAGTCTGTGTGTTTATTGTTTCTTTTCTCCCCCTCCCGTTATTCTTTATTTGTTTCTTTGGTCGAGCTCCTTTGTCGTTTTTGTCAGTCCGGGGACCCATTGAGAGAACGTTTCCTGCCTACGCTAAGCCGTGACACGCCCCGTGTGCTGACAGTGAAGTGTAGGTGGCCCGCTAGCGGTCCCTTCGCGCTACTTTATCTTGGATTTTCTCTTCTTCTTTTTTCCCCTTCATTTTTTGCCACCTTTCCGCTCTACTTGCCTACTTATTCATTTGTACACAAAACACCGTCTCGTTGCTCTCAGGTTGAATCTTGAAATTATTTTTTGCCTTCTGTTTCCTACCATCCGCATCTTTCAGCACCATTAGGACTCTCCAAGAGTGAAAGAGACTTCATTGCGTATCACCAGGAAGCACAGGACCGCTTGATCAGAGGGGCGACAAGAAAACCGCACGGCGGTTATCACGTTTCATTACCTTTCTGTCGACGCGGCAGGAGCATTTCACTCGTTGGGTCTATTCAGGGCTCTTTATTTTCGTTCATGTAGATTTCGGAAATTAAGTTTTCTACCTTCCGTGTTTCTTCTGCTACACAACTTCTTTCTCTATTCGGTTGTGTTTATATTCCGGCCCACTCTATTTACGTTCTGTAAAAAGTCAAAAAATCAAACAAACCGAAGATATTATCGAAGTGGTTTCTTTGTTCATTGCTTTCTGTTTTGAATACTTTTGCGCTCACTACTTTCGCTTCGAGAATATTGTCCTCCTTTTTGTTTATGCGTTACCTCGTTTGTACCCTTTAATCACCGCACGCTCACTCTTACGTTTTCATCTGCTTTCCCGTCCACTCATCTTTTCCCGATCCTGATCTGCAGCTTCGTTTTTCGAAGCCAAGGCTCCCCAACGTGCTGCGCTGGCTTCACTGCATTAGTGTTGTCATCGTTGTGTCTCTTCTCGTCGTATCTATTGTTTAATCATTTGACAGTAATTATACAGACAGGGACGAGCTCACTTGCGCTATTCACGTTTTATCTGTCACGTTTTCTTCCGCCCGTAGAGTTCTGTATTAGGTTGGCGCGCGCTCTCATATTTTCTAGACGAACAGAAGTGCTGCGCTGCTGAGAAAAATGTCCAGGTCTGCCGCCTTCTCAAATGTGGGTGTAGGCCTCAATGGAACCGACTCTGCTGGTTTTGCGGTCGACTTCTACAACGAAGCCATGTCTCCCTCCAAAGCGGCAAAAGCGTTCAGCGACAAGCTCACCTTTTACGAGAAAAAAGAAATCGAAAGCTATCCAGAAGTGTATTACGTCGGACAGAATTGCCGGAATAAAGTGAAGGCCCCTATGTCAGGACCCAACGACGGCTACGACACAGAAAACGGTGAATACGTCATCGCGGAGGGAGATCACATTGCGTACAGATATGAAACCGTGTGTCACCTTGGCTCTGGCGCTTTTGGTCAGGTCGTGAAGGCGTACGACCACAAGACGGGAAACTACGTTGCAGTGAAGCTGATCCGCAACAAGGTGAAGGTGGCGCAGCAAGCCAAGACAGAGGTGGAGATTCTAGAGCACATCAGAGCCAAGGACCCTTATGGGCGGTATAACATTGTGGAGATGATATCTAGCTTCACATTCCGCTCTCACATTTGTCTCGTTTACGAGCTGCTCGGGACAAACCTCTATGATCACATGGAAAAAACTGATTTCTACCCAATGTCGCTCGGCTCCGTCCGGAAAGTCGCCGCGCGCATGCTTGTCGCACTCACCTTCATGTGGAAGGAGAACATCATTCATTGCGACCTGAAGCCAGAGAACATTCTTTACAAAACAGACGCAACGAGTGATGTCATCAAGGTGGCCGATCTGGGGTCGGCGTGCTACGACTCCCGGTGTGCTTATACGTACATTCAGTCGCGGTTTTATCGAGCTCCGGAAGTCATTTTGGGTCTTCCATATGGGCGTCCCATCGACCTCTGGAGCTTCGGCTGTATCTTGTGCGAGCTTGCTACCGGCTACCCCCTCTTCCCAGGTGAAAACGAGAAGGATCAGCTCGCGTGCATCATGGAATATCTTGGTCCTCCACCACGCAAAATGATTGACAAGTGCAAACGGAAGCGAACGTTTTTCGACGGCAACTTGGAACCGAAGATTTTGCCGAATTCCAAAGGGCGAGTGCGTGTTCCGTCTTCGAAATCACTCCCCACCTTCCTTGGTTTGGACGAGAATGACCCGTTCATTAGTTTCCTCAACATGTTTCTTTGTTGGGATCCAGAGGAGCGCGTGACACCGCGACAGGCGATGCGCCATCCGTGGGTGGAAGAGGAGTTTGTCTTCAAGGTCCCCAAGTCCGCGATCGAACCGGAACCAAGCCCTCCACCAAGCCACCCGAAGACAGCCGCGGCGGCCAATGACCATACAGACAGGGAGGAGAGGCCGCCTCGTCCTGGTGCCGCCCACCCTAGAACTTACACCCATTACGGTACGGCTAAGGAAGATGCGTTGGGGATGAGTGGCTCGCTTAGCTCCCCAAAGCGGAGCCGCCCTGCTATGCTGACGTTCGACGTCAAGAACGGCGATTCTGCGCGGGACGGCCAGCTCGAAGGTAGCATGGAGCATGGCGAACTGGCTACGAGCGGTCGCTCGATGATAGCGGCCGATCACCACACTGTTAACGTTTCCATTCCTCCAGAGGTTCGGCAGGCTAGGCTCCATTCCATACAAGCACGCAGCGTTGGGAAGGGCAACATGGGTGGCGTCACAACTCACGACACCGTGAGTCGGCCACCAGCGAACACAATGATGCGGGCAGACACCCTCGCGCATCATCGGCCAAGTCTCGGGAACCAAGCAGTCAACGTGGCCATGACGTTCCGCAACGTGGGTACCACCACCATGGGACCAGTAGGGGAGCGGCGCGAGAACGGCGCTGCTGCCAACCCAGTGCCGTCCAATACGCGAGGTGCTGAGGCGGCGAATCCAAGGACTTCGCGCAGTGCACCGGGGACGACCGCCGGGTGGGGCACGAGCGCAACGGCGCGACCCTCGGCGGAGTTTCCTGCGAACACTCGAAACTCGGCCGTTCCCAGGATAGGTGGCCTCCCAGAGGAGCGCAATGTAGCCTCTCTCGTGTCGCGGTTTAGTGGGAACTACGGTGGCAGCAACGGCAATGGTGCGCTGCCAGCGTGTGCGCCAAAGCCTCTCTCTGGGTTTTCCGCTCAGCAGCCGCATCTGCAGCCCAGGGTGGAGCGAGCCAAAACAGCCACGGTGGCGGACCAGGCTGCCACACGCATGACCTCGTATGACCCTAGCACTAGAAGGCGCGCAAGCGAGGTGTTTCCACCACTTTCGAATCGTGGCATTGGTGGCACTGCATCCCCTAGCAACAGTCAGCCGAGCAGCATACCGAATACCACGCGGGATTTCCACCACGCAGAGACGCACGCGCGATCAACGAGCCCATCCTCCTCGTCTACCCGCCGGCAGGAATTCGCTATGCAGCGACACGCACGGAGAACACGGCAAACAGATATGGCACTCGTCCCGGAGCCATCGGGTGGAACTATGAAAACTTGTCTTCCACCACTGTGAGCTGACGGGTTACTTTCCTGTGTACCAGAGGAGAATCAGTCAGCTAGCGCGCCGGACAGACACTCGTATTGCTTCTCCGTCTACGTTTCCTGCCCTTTCTTTCTGGTCGTTTAATTTACTTCTCAGCAGAGGCTGTTTCCAATAAACAAGAACGACGACAAAAACAGGTATCCCCATTTCCCTTGTTTTCCCTCATTCCTTTCATGGTTCCTTTTTCCATTTTTTTTTGTGAAACCATCATCTTCCCACAGTCAAGGAGACTGAGAAATTTCTTTTAATTGTTTCGCTGTCTATGTCTGTTTCTCACCTTTTGTCGTATGCTCATGAGCAGTAGGCTTCAAGATGTGTTGACTTTATTTTCTTTACATTTCCTGTTGAGCAGACCAGGCTCCATTTTCTGTGTGTGTTTTTTTAAAGGGTCCTCGTTTCAATTTCAGCCGTAGTGCCTCTATCTTCTTACTCTCTCAAATGTTCCTCATTCCAAGGTGGCTCGTTTTTGTGACTGTATATTGTAAACACCTATATAGTTAGCAGTTCACGACGCCCAGTTGTTGAGCGTACGTCATACATTTGTATTTTCCATCAATTTCGTTTGGCGAACCTGTTTTTTTTTCTCAATCCCCCACACCCCACTCTCCACATCCCACTCCCCACTCCCCACTCCCTTTCTCTCTTTCTCTCTTTCTCTCTTTCTCTCTTTCTCTCTTTCTCTCTCTCACTCTCTCACTCTCTCACTCTCTCACTCTCTCACTCTCTCACTCTCTCACTCTCTCAGGATGCCTTGTTCCTGTTCCTTTTCCTGTTCCTGTCCTTTCCTGTCCTTTCCTTTTCTTCTTCCCTCCTCTCATCACAACCTTCAGTGCGCAGGTGTGCGTCAGCAAGCCAAGCCCCATATCCACATTACAAGTCACCAGAAGCGTATATGTGTACTATCCTGTCCTTTCTTACTTTTTCTCTAAACGCTTTTGCAATTCCTCTTTTCACTCTCACGTGTGTTATTTGTTTTTCCTATTTCCTTCACTAGAAACATTTTCCCGCGCCCCCTTCACGGCTTATTCAGGCGCATTTTGTCATCCGTTTGCTCTTTTCTGTCCCCTGGGCATTTGTCCTTTGCTCATTTCGCATCTGACACTTCCTCAGTTTTCGTTTTCGTGATTTATACTGCTCCTCACTCCTTTCACCCATTCCTTTTCAGATCTTGCTTCTCCCAAATGAATGTGGCCCTGTCTTCCTTATTTTCTGCAAAGAAGCAGGATGTGCCTTTATATATGAAGTTGTATGTGCGCATCTGCACATTTCCCAGCAACATCTACCCGGGAAGCGCCCGTGTGAACGGAAACGCATGGAGGGACATTCCTTGCACCTGGGGGCTTTTCAATCCTCAAAAGCGCTTCACCAGAGCGATGATCCTTTGTTCCTGCCTTTCTTTCCTTTTCTCTCTTCCCTGGGATGTTTTGTTTTCAGCACGTCGACCACTTGTTCACGCTTCTTTTTCCATTGTTCGTCCCCACCGGGGAATTCACACAGCAACAACGGCGCTGACCTTTTGTACAATTGTAAAACTTCGCGATTTTTGATTGCCGGCACTCATGTTTCTCTTTCTTGTGTGAGCGCATTGGTCCTTGTTTGACCTAAGCGCTCAACTGCTCGTTTCCTGTTCCCTCTTTCCTTCCTTTGGATTTGCGTCCACTTCCTTCGGTTCATTGGTTCTCTCTTTGTTGGCTGCTATCATATTCTCTATCGCTCTCCTTCCTATCTCTTCTTCACGCTGAACCTCTGTTCCCACCTTCTCCTGTTGAAAGCTCTTTTCCATTTCTCCTCCCACTTCTCGCCGGTGAGCAACTCCACAAGGCCGAGGGTTGTCATAGGCGGAGCATGTTGTGCGACTGAACATCTAAACGCTCGCTTAATAACTTCTTTGGTCTTTACCTTCCAGCGTTGCGTCACCAAGAATGGGTATATGTTTTTTTTTTCGCACCGACTTTGGAGTCACGTGAAGCGATCATCAGGGGCGTGTGTGTGTGTGTGTGTGTGTGTGTGGCTATCATCGCGTGGTAGCTCAGCGTTTGTCTTTCTAGCTCCATCTGTCGACGCGCACGCCCTGTTCACGCAGAGTAGCTGCGAGGGCATTCGAAGCGTGCCTTCATGGTTACCCGCCCACGCGCAACCGTGTTCTTCTCCACGTTTTAAGCTCTTGGCTGCAGGAGAACTAGGAGGTATTTCTCACAGCTGTGTTGAGGGTTCTCTCGGCAACATAGCAATACGAGGTGGAGGCACTTTCCCAAAGGAAACATGCTCATCTAAAATAACATTGAGGTGTACCAGTGTCGTTACGTATTCTTCGTGGTGACATGGCTGTGATGCAATGCCGCAGTGCCACAGGACCGTCCAGTTACGGATAAGAGCTTCGGGTTGGACTCCTGCGGTGAATGGACAGCTTTGCTCTTGTTCCTCAGATTGGATCTGTCGCTACCAAAAAGGAGTTTTGCTTTTCTTGTTCTCTCTCTCCGCTGGTTGTGGTCTTTTTTTCTGCTTCCTATCATGTCTCGTGGTTTCTCATCTTTTCTTTCTCCGATATATTAATCCGTTATTCGTTTCAAATGTGCACCACCCCTCTCTTCCCCAACAGTCAACTGTCACATTACATCTCCTCTTTTTACTAAATTGCTAGCCTCCTCAGGATGTTTTTCTTTCGAAGGCGATCCTTTTCTTCCCCTCCGTTGTTACATTACGAAGGTGCCTGAGACACCTCTCTCTCCCCCCCACACACATATGCAGTTGCTCCCTCCAACAAAACGAACATCAATTGTGAGCAGAAGACAACGCCCGTTACGTCAAAGACTTCTGATGACTGAAGCCTGAGGCCCTCGACGTAATGAGGAAAGAGTTGATGAGTACGGTTCCTCTTGAAGGTGTTATCTCAAGAAGTCTCAGCATCACGGTGGCTTATACTGCGGTTGTCAATTCTCTCTTCTGGCTTCGATCGACATTTTTTTGTCGAGTTCTTGGCTTAAGTGAAATATACCTAGTGGGCCCAATGTGATGGCCGTGACAGTGAGAGTGCCTACACGATGGTGCACGCGCATGTCCGGCTCTTCGTATGTCTTTCCCTCATGACCACAGGTACGGTACAATGGAAGTTGGTCAAAGCCAAAACGAAACAAAAAAATCACACTCCTGTCTTCCTTTCCTTTTCTTCCCGTTATTCGCACCGTCCCTGCCTCTAACCTCTACAGTTGAACATTTGTCATTCTTCTTTTTGTCATTCTTCTTTTCCCCCATTGCACGCATGTTCACTCGATCCTTGATGCGGATGGCGGGTGAGGCTGTCTCTGACGGCGTCTTAGCGCGTCGTGTGTACGATGACTGCGCCCCAGTTGTCCGCACCATCGCGAAAGTAAAGCCTGTCCGCCCTCAATCGGCTGTCTTCATGATTAGCATTGCTAATTTGCTATGTCTGATGACGTACGCTATCATGACAAATTGGATTTATGAAGGCTACGTGGATCTGTGGTATGGTGTGTACGGCATCGATGACGAAGACGACGACGACGACTAGACCACTCTGAAGAGGGCATCCACATGTCAACGCAGAACAACGTTTCCTGTTGTGGCGATTTAGTATTCCCTCACTACGCTTTGACTTTGTTGACCTGGTCCGAACTGCTCACGCTGCACAATCGGACGCATTCCACTAATCGAGGTGAGGTTGGGAGTACCTCACGTTTCCAGAAGCCTGTCACGTTCATCTAGCTGAAAGCGTTGCTTTCTTCGCTACCCGTTCTCACGCGTTTCTCTTTTCTGTACAGTGTACCAGCCTCTAACCCTCTTCTGGCGCACTCTTCACGTCCCATGTGAACATTGTAAGAGGCTCCTTGTATACATTTTTTATTTGTTTGCGTGCGTGACAGCGTGTCTCTTCCGCTGCAGCCCTCCCCGCCCGCTCACACGCACACTCCGGTCCCCCATCCGCCGTCAGTGTACTCTTTTACCCTCCCCACAGATGATGCCATACGAAAACACGTGACCTGTAGAACGTGCTTTTATCAAAACGAAAAAAAAGAGAAGAGAAACGAGTTGAAAAGGATGAATGGGTCTTTCGTTACGTCCACACTTTTTGGAGGATAAGCGATGAACGAATGAGAAATTTAACGAAAAACCAGCATGCTGGGTAGTTCCTTCTGGTGATGCAGGTCGGCGCCTCGCAATGACCGAGTCGACGTCAACTTTCTTCCCATTCTCTCTCTACAATGCGGCACTTCCGCCTGCCCGCGTATTCATGTGCACCCACCCTCGTACGGATCGAAGGGAGAAAACATATCAATCGGCAGATTCTTCTAGTGCTCAAGTTGAATACAACCGAGAGGAGGACTTCGTATAACAGTAGAACCGCCTCCAATAAACGCTTGAGACTAGTGAACAAGCAACCCATTTTATCCCCCTCCCCACCACTGTCTTTCGTTAGCGTATCCTCTTGACTGCGTCTGCAGCTGCGTGTATCTTTTTTTCCTCTTCTCTTTCCAGAGTCATGGCGTCCGACTTGAAATCGGCCGTGAACATCAAAGTGCTTCTGATTGGGGATAGTGGCGTCGGCAAGTCTTCTTTGCTCATGTCCTTTACCAGCGGTACGTTCGACGCGGACATCAACGCAACCATTGGCATTGACTTTAAGGTGAAGAAGGTGGAAGTGTTGGACGGGCACTCCGGTCAGCGACGGCAGGTGAGCATGCAGCTCTGGGACACTGCCGGACAGGAACGCTTTCGCACGTTAACTAGTTCGTACTACCGTGGTGCCAACGCCGTGGTGCTTGTATACGATGTCACGGAGCCGCAGACCTTTGTAGGTCTACAAAAATGGTTGGAGGAGGCGAACAGCTACTGCCGAGGTGAGGTCGGCGACGACGACGGTGTTGTGTTCCTTCTCATTGGAAACAAAGTGGACTGCTGCACGATGGAGGGCGATATGGCGGTCAGCAAGGCAAACGCCCAGGCGTTTGCCAAGGAGCATGGCATGCTGTTTGCACTGACCTCCGCCAAGACACAGGTTGGCGTGTCCCAGGCGTTTGACGAGGTTGCGCGGAATGTCTACGACAGGATGCGGGATAGCAGTACCGCTGGACCACGGGGCCGCGGAACGTCATTGCGAGACGGCAGCAATGCGAACGGCGATGGCAGCAGCGGCGGTTGCTGTTGAGGCACTTTCGAAAGTGATTGTGGGGAAGGTCAGCCCGGCTTGGTAGCTGCAACCATTCGTGACATCTTCGTAGCTACCCGGACTGTTCAGAGTGAGGCTTCGCGTTTTTTTCATCACTTCACGTTTATGTGCTCTTCGGTTTCAATTTCAAGTGCTTCTGTCTGTATCCTTTCGATTGCTTTACCTCGAGGAGACGAGCGTATGGGCTTCACTCCATCCTTTCGCTTCCTTTCGTTCTTGTACTTTGTCTTGTACTCCACTACTTGCTTTCGATGCGTTAGTCCTACCAACGCTACCATTTTGTGTTAACCCTGCATGTGAGGGGAGAGAAAAGAATAGAGAGAGAGAGGTAGGCGTCAAAGGGCTTCTGTGAAAAAAAGAAAGAAAAAGAGGAAGCGTCAGCACCAACCGCAACAACAGGAATGTCGCTTCCCGTGGCTAGCAAAAACGCACCCCTGTGCCAACTGCGCTTCTCCTGAGCGGTGCTCTATGTGGAGAAGGATATTGTGAACGCACAACGTAGCACGAAACCACGTTCCCTATGTTTTGAGAGGTCCGTACCGCCTACACTTCTCCATGTAGGGATTTCTTTTATGATGAAATTGCTAATTTCTCGACTTTTCTTCCCTTTTTTCTGTTCAGCAAAAAAAAAAAAGATTTTATAATTTGCTATTCCAAAAGAAAAAGGAGAGAGGCCTTCTTTACACCTGAACAAGCACTCTCATTCTCAGACACCGAAGCAGCGAGAAGGAGAGAAGAACAGATAAGCAAATTGTCTTCCCTCCAATCCTCATGTAAATTTCCCTTTGTGCGTCCTCTTACGTCATCGCGCAGTCTTTCATTGGGTAGAAGTTTTCAATCATGTCTGGGCAAGATGAGCGTGCAAAACAGTTTAAGGAAGCAGCAGAGTCGAAGCTCACTGGGGATCAGTTGGTGAAAGAGATTACCACTCTGCGACGCTTCCTCTTTAGGAACCAGGAATACCGATTTACCAAAGCCGCGCAGAGCAATCTTTACATGGCAATTCTCGCGCACAACGCTAACCCTGCCGCATCAGAGGCGCGCTCCGCGGGTGAGCCACCCATTCTCAAGTTACTAGATGACGCATTAAAGATGCCCTTCACCATCTTCACCTCGGCACAGAAGGACCGACTGCTGCAGCTGTACTGGGCAGTTCTTGGCGAAGACGGCGAGGCTGGGAAGAATGGCGCGTCAAAGAATGCTGTGAGTCGTACAGAGGACCTCGTGCTGCTGGATGTGGAAGAAGATGGCAACACATCCCTCATGCGCGAGGACGGGAGTGAATACACTCGCGTTGTAACAGTAGAGGACACCGCCTGTGCGGCAGCAATGCGCAAGGCGTTGGGCGAAGGCTTCAGTGTTGTTGTCACTGTATCAGGAGCAGACGACGACACACGGGCATCGTTCGTTAGCTACAGGATCGAGGAGGAGTAAGGTTGTCATGGGTGCGAATGCCTACATCTATTTTACTCAGCGTGGACCCCGAAGAGGGTTGGTGTATTCATGAAGGTGTCCACGCGTTTCTCTGAAATTGAAGTTTTTGCTGTGTGAATAACCGAGAATGCGGTCCTCTTCCCATACTCATGTGCACGCACACACAGACACAGACACGCAAATACACACACACACACACATGCACACAGAAAACAAAGGAAAATAGCACTGGAAAAGACGATTTTTCGTGCAAGAAAGAAAGAAGAGAGAAATGAAGCGCATTGCAAAGGTTGTCAGCCCTTATTTTTCCCTCTCACGCGTTGTTGCCGCTTTTTCTACCTTTTTTCTTGTTGTCGTTGTGCATTGCTCACATTATCACTCTCTCTCCTTTCTCGCTGCAAGAAAGTGTAGGCGGTACCAGAGTTGAGTTCTACTGCAGACTCCTCTGCGAGATCATTTGGAAGGTCCCAACGTTCATACCTATCGTGCACATCCATAAGGGTAAACACTCACACTCTCACTTTCACCCACTGGGGCGACGAGCAGGCATGAGGTGGAGTGGAAGCAGTTTCCCGGTGCTGTCGTTTCTACACGTGCCAGGTAAAATGTCTCAGCCGCTCTGGCTCATGATGGGCACCGCTTTCCGCGTGTCCCCCACCTTTGCGGTGGCAGGGGCTGACGCCACCAGCAGTGTAGTCAGTGAGCAGGCGCGACCCTTATTTCTGACCGCTAAACACACTTTCGCACCGTGGGACTTCACCAAGAACAGCGCAGACCTGAAGATTCCGGAGGAGTTCCGCAAGGCGCGATATGTTGTTGGGAAAATGTACAACTACGCGTCGGACACCACAGGGGACGCGATAGCTGCGGAGTCGGAGGAGCTGACGCTGGTCTCCGTTCACCCCAATCTGGACGTTGCGCTGCTTTCTCTTCGCACCTGGCCCCCAACGTCACCAGCAGGCCGCGCCTGCGCCGGCGCCCCAGCCCTGCCGTTGCTCCCAGATGACCGCATTCTCAAAAGCGGTGTGACTGGCGTGATCGAAGGGTTCCGTGGCATGGGTCGCCTGGGGGAGCTCGACACGTTTGACCCATCGCTCCTACAGACGTTGAAGCCCGCGGAGCGGGACTCGTTGATGAAGGAGATGCAGCACGTGGAAGGGCGCCAGACCCGCGCCGTGACCGAGGTGCGTGTGTTGGACCCCTTGGGCATGTGCCACGGCGACGGCGATGCCCACACGGTGTGCTACCATGGGATGTCCGGTGGAGCCCTCGTTATCCGCCCACCTTCTGCCACAGAGGTGACTAGCAATGACGACGAAGGCGGCACAGCACCTAGCTACTGCGCTGGCATCTTGTACGGAAAGCATCCGGACCATCCACAGAGTATCGGCTACACCCCGGCGAACGCATTTTCCAGTTGGTTGCGCGAAAACGCGACGCGTTTTTTGAACGCTGCAGCGTAATGGTGGTCTGAACCTTTTTTTTTTTTTTTTTTGCGACTAATGTTCGTTCTGTGTGTGTGCGTGACTGAGGAGCTACCGCGAGAGCCCCAACTATTGCGCTGACGACATTGGAGAAATGGGCACCAAATGACAGAACTATCCGTTGCCGTGTTGTTGTAGCAGCACTTGCAAGAGAGGTTCATTTGTTTCCGTCGCGTCCATGTTATGCGCTTGTACAGCAAGAAAGGAGAGAACTGCTCAAGGTAAATTCACACGTGTTGTTCTTGCGTGATCCCTTGTGAGGCAGAGACCCAGGCAGAGGATTTACAGCTGTGTTCGGCGCTGGCGCACGTCATCGCGATGCGCACTTTTTCTCGTTCTCACACAAGATGTTTTCACCTCGTATTCACTCATTCCACCTTTCCCTCCTCTGTGTCGATACCCTATCTGTGTGTTCGACAAAAGACAGTGCTGCTTACGTGAGGTAACAACGTGTTTTTCCCCCTTTCAAAACGAAAGCTGAGCTTGTGTTCAAAGCATTCTCAAACCACAGTGTCGCAAGCACAAAGTTATTACTGGTAACACAGATTCAGTCTTTTTTCTTCCTCCTTCTTTTAAAACTCACCAACCAGATAGGCTTGTCGAGGTCACTGCAACGCTTTTCCTCACATTCTCGAGCGCGCGAACACACTTCAACTGCACTCGTGACACATTTGCCCCATGCCTCCTAAAAAGGCTGCCCCGAAAAAGGCTGCTGTGAAACGCGGACGTGGCGGCGCCACAGCTCCGACGCCAGTCAAAGCAGCAAAGACAGCGGCAACGGCGACCGCGTCCCGCAAGTTCCGTCCCTCTGTGGATGAGCACTGCTCCTTCCAAGGGCAGATCGCCCTTGACGCAGCGGACAGCGAGCCGTGGGCAGTGAAGTTAAATCAGACCAATATTGGGCACAACAACAACAAGTTCTACATCATTCAACTGATCGAAGGGCCCGGTGGGAACTTCGCGTGCTACACACGGTGGGGCCGTGTGGGCGAGGTGGGACAGCACAACACCGATGTGGGACCGCGGGCCGCGATGGAGAAGGCGTTCGAGAAGAAATTCAAGGACAAGACAAAGAATGACTGGAAAGCCGTCAAGGGCAATCCGGGTGCCTTCAAAAAAGCAGATGGCAAGTACGATCTCATCGAGACGGACAACAGCGATGACGGCGCGGGGGTTGTGGCGACGGGACAGGCACCGTCCGCGAGTGCCCCCAGCTCCGTGAAGCCCAGCAAACTCCCTCAGACGCTACAGGGCGTCCTCCGGGTTATTTTTGACCAAGACATGTTCAACGCCAAGATGAAGGAGAAGAACATTGATGCGAACCGGATGCCCTTGGGAAAACTCACCAAGTCTCAGGTGGAACGCGGTTACGCTGCCCTGGAAGAGATTGAGAAATTAGTTGCGAAGGCCAAGCCAACCACCAAAGATTACCAGGAGATGGAGACGCTTTCTTCCCGTTTCTACACTATTATTCCACACGACTTTGGTCGTATGGTTCCACCTGTTATCAACACCAAGAGCATGTTGGACAGCAAGTACGAACTGCTTGACATGCTGAATGACATCCAAATCGCGGTCGCGATGGACGAGGCGGCTGGGAAGACCAAGGTGGTGGAGAACCCACTGGACAGCCAGTACAAAGAGCTGGGCTGCAAGCTGGAGGTTGTCGATCCCGCATCTCAGGAATTCAAAATCATCGAGACGTACACGGAGGAGACCAAGACTTCCGGATACCGCAAAGTGTCCATTCGCAATGTGTTCCGTGTCGACCGCCCCGAGGACAAGGCGCGCATGGGGAAGGGACACAGCAAGGAAGGAGGCCGTTATCTTCTGTGGCACGGGACCAACGTGGCGGTGGTTGCTGCCATTCTCAAGTCTGGCCTCCGTATCATGCCCCATTCAGGTGGCCGCGTTGGCAAGGGCCTTTACTTTGCGAGCGAGAATGGCAAGAGCAGTGGCTACGTGGGCTGCTACCAAAAGAAAGGCATCATGTTCCTCGTGGAGACATGCATGGGGGACCACATCCATGAGATCACCAAGGACGATTCCAGCCTTTGCCTTGCCAAGGTGAAGAAGCTCGGTGCGTCCTCGGTGCTGGCATGTGGCCGTACGGAGCCAGACCCCAGTAAAAATATCACAATCAAGGGGGAATGGGGTGACATCATCGTCCCTCAAGGCAAGCCACTGGCACAGAGTCAGTACAAGAATAGCTCCTTCTCCCAGTCCGAGTATCTCGTGTACGAGGAGAGCCGTGCACGCATCAAGTACATGCTTGAAATGGACTTTAACTAAGCTTTCGGTGGGCTCGGCCTGATTTTTTTTTTTTTTTACACCTTACTATCTCCCACCTCCGTTAACGGACGCTTCCCTGCTTAGCAAGTCAACTGTAGACCCCGTTAAGGCATGTCTGAGTACTCGTAAAGACGGAAGAGTATGTCGTCCTTCCAGCGTCTTTGGATGAACATGACTCTCCAGTGTTGCGCATTTCACTTTTCCTTCACGCATTTCGTTATGAAAGCCTCTCCTTGTATTCGTGCACAGTTTTCTTTGTTTCTGAGCAGATCTCTGGTGCCTACACCCAAGAGACCCCTTGGCGCCACGCAAAGCGACAACGCCTTTCTCCTTTTCATCTTTTAAGTGCGTGTGTTTCCTGGGAAGAATCCATAGGTACATAACGTATCTTGTGCTATTCGTCCCCATGAAACAGAGATGGCCCCCCCTGCTAAGATCGCCGGTACGCATGCCTTCACTTGGAATAAAGTCACGCTCTCTTTTCAATGCATGAAGCCCTTTCTGTTCTGAGAAGATTTGTGTGGCAGACTCCTTTTGTGCACTGCGCGCGGAATTCATAGCGTTGGGGCAGTCTTTATAGTAGTACGCTCTAACGATTTTTCTTTATTGACTCAACTTCTCTCTTTTTCATGTGGCAACCGAGCACCGTCTCTACTTTGGCTGTCCTCTCCCTAACGCACATACACTTTTACGTTGCCCATGCGCATGACAAAGAGGCCCGCTAGGACAACGGTTCTTTGTCTATGCCCTGGAGAAGGGGGAGGGGCAACAGTCACGAAAAATCCTTTCACATGTATAACATCCCATTGTCCCCAAAGTCACAAACGCCCCCTTCCCTCCCCCCCTATTTGCAATGTGTGGAAGCAACAAATCAACTAGTAGCGGCATGTGTGTGCGAACTTCGCATTGCAGAGAAAGTCAAAGTAATGTACGGAACGTTGCGTCAGGCATGGCGGAGGGCGGCAGTGCGTGACAGTTGCATCCGTGCTTTCGCCCTTTACTATTTCACGCAACCCCCTTGCAGCGCTGTGAAAGTGCCGCGTATCTGCGCTTCTCATGCGGCCTGCCTGTGGACAGCGTAGCAATGTAAACGGTTGCGTTTGCCACGTCATCAGTATGTGGAGAATGTCATGTCAGAGGAAGCAGGTTGGGAACCTCACTACGGTGTACAACTGAAGAGTGACTTGCATCACATTCCTTTTCCTAACTTTTCTTCTCACAATGGTTAGCACTTGTTACGCGCATATCCGCTTTGGAAAGGAGACATCTCTTCCCCGCCGTTGTGTATTTCACATCTGTAAACCGTCTGAGCTGATTCTTTTTTCCTCTTTCGACACTCTGTTCTCACCACTTGCGTTGGAGTGCTCATATCTCTGAGCACGCAGCGGGCCTTACACGTAGCGCTCATCGAAGCCCTTGATCACACGCGGGAAGACACCTCCGAGTGAAGATCCCACGGACTTTTCCAAATTCCTAATTGAATTCTTTGCTTGTTGTAATGTCTGATAAACCGGAAGCCGCGGCACGTTCGCGCTTCCGCCTCACGCCATCACGCGCGCATTTGATGCGCCATGTGGTGGCGTGCTTCAAAGAGCCCTTACCGCTTGCCTACAGTGCCGCCAACCCGCAATGTCGAATGCTCGCGGAGACCTTCGGCAGCGAGCGCCTGTCCAAGATCAACCTCACTCACATCTCCACCTTCAATGCCGCCAATCACTGCGGTGTGGGGCTGAAGGAGCGGTACAACATCGTCCGCGTGCCCTGCACACCCTTTAGCGGACCGTCGCACACTCCGCCGGACCGCTCACGCGGCTTGGTGTTGATGCTGGACCCCCCTGTCAGCAGCGTCAACACCGGGGCGTCGGCGAGTGCCGTGGTCATTCACTCCCCGCAGGCTGGGGAGGCTGGCGGAACTCCGCGGTTTGAGGTGCGCCCGTGCCCTCGCGACGACGTCGTGGTGCGTGACCCCGTCGACCACACGTACCCGTTCAACACGACTCGCGGCGTTTTTTCTTTAGAAGGCCTCGGAGACCTAGAAGGAGGCGAGCGCTACGGTCGGCGGCAAGGGTGCGTGCAGAACTACCTGGGCAGCCTCACTGATGGCGCCAGCAACAGGAAGGTGGCGCCGCACGAGATGGGTGATATCGTGCTTGTATTTCTCTGGGTGGAGAGGGAGCAAGGGACCGGCGCGCACGGGAAAGCGTTGCGCCACGTGCACCACGCCCGTTGGTGGCTTGCCAGACCTCCCGGTGGCGCGACGGCGTCGTCACCACGGCGCGACCCTGCCCCCGTCTTTCTCCATGTGTACAACGGTGGTGAGCGGTCCCTGTTCCGCAACCTGCTGTGCACCGTCCCTGCTGTCCGCGGACTCATGTGCATCCACAGTCCCTGGTTTGCTGCGGGGGATGCCCCAGCAGGGGCGATGGAGAGAACCCCCGCGGAGGGGGGAGCTCCGGGAAAGATCGAGGACCC
The DNA here is from genome assembly GCA_030849835.1 of Herpetomonas samuelpessoai. Classification (NCBI taxonomy): domain Eukaryota; phylum Euglenozoa; class Kinetoplastea; order Trypanosomatida; family Trypanosomatidae; genus Herpetomonas; species Herpetomonas samuelpessoai. Next base: position 46,365 of record JASAOC010001985.1, read on the forward strand.
GTTTGACCCACACGACGACGAAGGCGACCGCTACATGGACATTGGCACGGCTCTCAGCCAATGTGAGACGGAGGATGAGGCGCGGCAACTGCGCGCCTTGCGGTACTTTGGTGTCTCCGCAACGCCGCTGACCTCAGAAGGTCTGACCGCCTTGCTGGGGCGTCTGTCCTCGCTGCGCCATCTGGCCATCTACCTCAACCATGCTAATCAGTTCCGCTCCGTAGGCTGCCTTGGTGGGCTCGAGCATCTCGAACGCCTCACCATCCATACCTGCCCGAGTCTCACCAGCTTAGTCGGCATCGAGGAGAGCCCCGCGTTGCTGGAGGTCAACCTCACGGCCTGTATTAACCTCGCCTCCATCACCCCTTTGGCGGGGTTGCCAACGCTAAGAAGTATTCGCGTGAACGGGTGTGCTGCTGTGGCGCCATCCCCTTTCATGGAGGCCATCCTCTCGTCCCCAAAACTCCTCAGCCCCAGCGCCAGCCTACCACATCACCCCGCTCTGCAGTGCCTCAGCTACCTACAGCTGAGTGAGCTGGATAACAGCTGCGACAACCTTTCCGCGCTTCGTCACCTGCCCCTCCTCACCGCGCTCGATCTCCACCTCACCGCAACCGACAACAACGCTGTCGTTGTGATTGCGAAGAACTGCATTCATCTGCAGGCACTCTCACTCGCAGAGTGCTTCTTGATTTCTGAAATCGAGCCCCTGGCGGCGCTGCCCCGTCTGTCTCATCTTCTGCTGAGGAACACGACTATCACAGACGTGAGTCTGAAACGCTTCTGCGATGCCGCTCCACCCTCGCTGCGAGTGCTGGATGTTAGCGAGTGCGACGACTTGACGGACTGCCGGTGCGCGGCGGCGATTCCGACCCTCACCCGCATTAACGCGCAAGGCACGCAGGTTACACCAGAGTCGGTGTATGAGCTGGTGAAGGAGGTGATTGTCGGGGAAGGCACTCTGCGCACGGTCGACGTGCGTGGATGCGCACAACTCAGGCAGATCTCTGCGATGTTTACAGAGAAGGCGACGAAGGGCACCACACCCGCCTGACGTCACCTTCCATCGTCTCTGCGTACCAGGGCAGGCGTGGGTGCCGAACATGCACCGCGGTAGCGTGTTCCTGTGTTTGGGGCAGCAGCCACTGTGTTGAAATGTTGTTGGCAGTCCGCATGGAAGGCAGCAGAGTGGCGGCTCCACGGGGTGAGGGATGGGGAAAGCACCGAAAATCCTCATATGGCGTCGTTCCTGGCGAGCAAAACTCAAATCGTCTGTTTTTTTCTTTTCTTTCCTTCACTGGTGATGAGTGTGCCGGTTCGGGTGGGTGATCCCTGGCTGCGGAAGAAAACGCTTTAATTTTCTAAACACGTTTTTCTTCTTTCACTTGATGCTTTCACTCACAAGAAGACACGCGCTTTGTGTGAGAGTGAATTCTGTGTACACATGTGCTTCGTCGGCGCTGCTTCTCTGCATGCGGCCTCTGTGAGTCCCGCATTCTCGCCGCTTCTCTGTTTCGCTCCTTCTTTCCTTTATCGGCGCACGATTTCAGGGTCCCCACCACGAGTGTACTGACCCAACGTAAAACATTTTTTTTTTCCTTTTCACACTGCTCCTCTGTATCAAATCTTCTTTCTCTCGTTTCCATTTCAGCACGTCTCCGTTTTTTTTTTTTTTTGCTCAAGTGCATTATTTTCCACACTTGTTGACTCCTGTCATGGTGACTCGTATTGTTAGTATGATATGCTGCTCGCTTTGTTCTTTTTCTTGTCGCTCCCCGCCAGCCTTTTTTTTTGCCGCCTTTTTCATCCTTCTTCACACATTTACGACTGTTTGTTTCTTTATTTCTGAAGCATCGTTGATGGACGTGCTTCCTGTCTCTTTCCTGAAACGTCATGAGATGCTTCACACGATTTTCCAATTCGGTTCTGCTGGCGACTGTTTTTCACACTTCCATTGCATGGTGACATTCGATCTTTTCCTTTGGTTTTGTGTTGTTCCATTCCCTGTCCCTTTACTTTAAGTAAAACTGTCCTTTGTGACGCAGTTCGTCTTATTTTTTCCGTTTCCTCTCGCTCCCGTTTCTCGAGGCTCAGACTTTCTTCTTGTCGCTTACAAATAGGCCCGGGATCAGTCTTTCTTTCCCCCAAAGGCGCTAAACTCTATAATGATTATAGCGCTTGGCCTCCAAGAATTCGTTAGCGTCACATGCACCTCTATACCTATATACACACCAGTCACATACACCAACAGACACAACCATGTCGTGAACGTGATCGCTGAGGCAAGTATCCCATGTCGTGGGGTGCAGGTAACACAGGGAGGCAATGTTTCAACACCGGTGTTTTCTTTTCCACGACTCGCAGACCGAGCCCAGAATGAAAACGTAAGCCTTCCTGCGCCACACGTCCTCTCACGGAGTCCAGGAGTCGACTAGTGAGGGCACGTTTTCTTTTCTCTTTCAGCACTCGTGTTGTACAGGATAATAGGCTCGGAGGATGCGTGTGCGTGTGTCTGTGTATGCGTTTCTCAACACCTACTCTTCCCATTACTGCGGTTCTTCATCTGCCTCGGCGTCTCTATTATAGTCTCTGTTTTCGTGTCGTTTTACTCTTCCCCATTGGAATTATTTCTCCGTGTTGTCCACGCGGAACTTCACCTCCCAAGCCTTCTTCTTTTCCCCTACACGTCTGCCTTCGAAACTGACCGAGCAAGACATTGCTTTCTGTCAAGTTTCCCTTTTCTTGAATTAAAGGCAGAATACACTGCGCGCACGTGGAGCGTATCCGTTACTCCGGATCCACCAGAGGCTGTTGTTCTAAGCAGAAAAAATAATAATCAGCAAGCTCACGCATTGCTAGTTTCTGCTTCGTGGAGCACATCTTCTTTACCCAGCACAGGATTTTAACTTTCTCAAAACTGTCTCTGCGGTTGCATTTGAGCTTTTATAACCTCTTTTACACCTCCCTGTTACTAGGCACTGAGATCTCTTTAAAAAAATATTCTATCTCCTCTGGGGAGGCTTTTACTTAGAGTATCTTCCGCAAATTTTCCCGTCAACATGCCACCGAAGCAGCGCAAACCCGGTCCAAAAGGAGCTAAGGCACCACCTAAGCGCGCGCGAAAGGTGGCGAAGGTGGAGGACACTGTGTCTGAAGAAGACAGCTTATTTCAGTCTACCCGTAGCGACGCAGTGTCTGACGGAGAACTGTCCGTGGTTACGCTGAGCAGTGACACCGTAGCAGGTGAGGGAAGCTGTGAACATCGTGGCCAACATCCTGCGACGAAGCGTGGACGTGTTGCTGGCTCAGGACGTGCCACTGCTAAGGGAAAGCGGGCGCGCTCGGCTGTTTCTGTGACTGAGGTGATGAGTGGGGATGAGGGGTCAGACGGGGAGGACGGCACGCAAGCGAGCACTCCGCGTGGACAGCGGACGCTGGACGGGCGGGTGCTTCCCGAAGCGGATGGGAAAGCCACGTCCGCAATCGGTGGAGAGCTGAAGCCAGGCAAGGTAGAGAAGCCAGCCAGCAGGGCAAAGACCCCTGCGGACCCCAAGGAGTTTTTCCTTAAGCACCTCCCAAGCGCCCTGGCCCTTGAAAGCCTCGCCTGCGCTTCCAAAGAAATAACCTTGACGGATACCATGGGTCATTCATGGGATGGGGTAGACGAAAACGCAGAGGAGAATAACCCACACCAGGGCCAGCACGAAGCACCGCAGGATTCCGCCCCGGGAGCCTTCTTTGGCTTGCCCTGTCTACATGTGTTTATGCTGCGCGAGTGCATTCGCGCGACAGAGGAGGCGCATGAATGGAACGAGGACCCGTTGGCGGCTGCGCTCCGTGTGTTTGGCTTTCTCATCAGCATGTGCGAGGAGTCTCTGGGGAGCCTGAGTGCTCTCTTATATATTTGCTGCCCTGCGGCGAGATCCCGGGGCATCTCGACTGAGACGACCAAGCACGTGTTGAGTTTTCTTGTTGAAACGCGCCGCATGGAACCTTCCGAGGTGTTGTCCACAGACCCCACGGCACTCCAAGCATTTGTGTTGGAGCAGCTGCCAGGGTTTGTTAAGGGGTGGCGCAGCCGCCATGGCCAGGCAGCTCCCATTGAGCCTGAGCACTGCTGTGCATGTGGAAACACGCACTTTTTTCTTTCGAACGTTTTATCTATGTGTGTCGCTCTGAAGGAGATGAATGGACGCCGCCTAGCGCAGGTGCAGGCCCATTATTTTCCCTGGCCTGCGCTGGAGGTGGCTGCCTCCGCCGCGAGGAGGGTATACGCCCTAGTGTCAGGGACGCGCGAGAAGTACGAGGCGATGAGCCACAGCGCATTGGAGAAGGCCTTGCGGAACGGCTACGCGCCTGCACATGTGCGAGGGAACCGACCAGTGCGTCGAACGAAGAAGAAGGCAACAATTGCAGAACCGAACCTCACACCTTTCCTCTGCGAAGTCAACAGAAATGTCTTCCGCGATACCTTGGCCAGTGTTCGCGCAAGGGAGAGGACTTCCGCACGGGCACCACCTTGCGTGACGGAAGAATATTATCAAGACATCGCTGTGGCATGGAATTATGGGCTGGCCCACAGCACGGGGTACGTTGAGGTGATTGTAAACTTTCCTCGAGGCCAGGTTCGTTCGTGCGTCTTGTGGAGGTCCTTTCTCCCGTCTGCCGTGATGGGTGAGCAGCTGTGGATGCTCTTCTCGTTGAATAATCACGCGACACGGGAAGCTGCAAAGAATGCGGATGGGAGGGCTGTTGCAGACAAAGGTGTGCGCTGCGAGTGCCACACCGCCTCCACAGGTAGCCTGTCAACAGACGCAGTGCGCTTCTTGGAGTGTCATGGAGAGGTGCTCACGGCGATGCAAACGGCGAAAGAAGCGGAACACATTCTCCCCAATCAAGACGTTGGACGTACGCATGCAGTGGACGTAGATGCCGATGAGAGTGTTGGCGGTGTGCGGACACAGGAGGATGTGAAGCGACAGGCGGCGTGCTACTCACGCGCCTCTTTTGACCGTCACAGGTTCCTCTGCGGCGTTACGGACTCCTTGACACTGCAGCAGCTCGTGGACTGCGCCGCGGTTGAGAGCGTTGCGGGCATGTCCGCGGACGCGAGCGCCGTGCCTCGCGACCTGATCAAGGCTGACCTGAAACGTCACCAACTTGAGGACGTGCAATGGATGTCAGAGAGGGAAGAAAGCGGCTCACCAGAGTACGCGGAGTTGCCCTTGTACACCTTAGACGCATCGACGGGGTCGGCGGTGGTGAAGGGGTCTTACTTTTACTGTGGGGCGACGAACGGGTTTGGTTACGTGGCGCATGACACGGGCCGCCACACCCTACTCCTGTCCTCTCTCCGCCGTCCAGTGCGCGGTGGATTTCTCGGGGACGACGTTGGTCTTGGGAAAACGCTCGTCCTCCTCACCTTGTGCGCCAAGGACGCCGCCCTGCATAAGCAGATGCACATGGAGGAGGAAGCTGTTGCGGTCCCTCTGTCAGTGCGTGGGGTGAGAGGTGGCACCGGTAAGGAAACGAAGTCAGGCAGTCGGACGGGCGACACCGACGGAATGCGGCTGTCGCCACCTTCGCTTCCGCTGGAGGTGACTCCGGGAATCAACGTGTGGAGGGTCGGTAGCGTCCGGGGTCCTGGAAGCCTGAACGCGCCAAGTGATATTGACTCACTTCTGCGCGACGCCTTCGGTTTTTGTAAGCTTAGGGCCACCACGGCCGTTCGGCTTCCTCGAACGACGCTTGTGGTCGTTCCGCTTTCGATTGCAGGTCAATGGATCAGCGAGGTTGAAAAGTTTTACCCAAGCGCCACGTACGTTCTCTTCTACGGCGCCAAGCGCCATCGATACACGGTGGAGGACATGGCAAAGGCTGATTTCGTCATCACAACCTACGAAACCGTCGCGGTGCACCTTCGGAAAGAACGTGACGGCGGCAGTCAACTCATCGCCGAAAAAGTCGCTTCGGAGATGGACATGGCTGCGTACTCGTCCTGGCCAAAGTCGTGCGACTTCTTGGACTTTGAACACACTGGTGTGTTTGAAAAGGGCCTCGTCCATCCAGAGGCGGTTTCTGTATCCGAGATGGCGGATAGGGGCAGTACCACGCCGCGGCAACAAGGCGCGCGGGGAAAGGAGGCCATGTGGCACATGCGCGATAGCCCGCGGGAGGCGGAGGAGGCGGCCCAAGGCGTACCCACCTTCGATCGTGTGGTCTTCGAGGGCCCCCGTTATCACATTTTTGTGTTCAAGGTTCCCTACCGGAATCCCATGTCCACCAAGGATAAAACCACCCAGGTCTTTCTTGATTCGGTGTGGGACATCGTATCCGCGTGGGCTCGACGTTTTCTTGCGTCGAGCCCTAATTCCGCGATGCCGCGTCTCTCATTTTTGCCCCTTGATTGCCTGAATGACCTCATTGGACACCCTTTCGCAAACGTGGAAACCCGGCGCCAGTTCGTCCTGCACGCAGTGCTCCCCTTCTTCGCTGAGGTCCTAACTTCCTTCTGGAAAATGCTGCATGAGCAACTCGACCCTCAAACAGGCAAGGCCAAGGGCCTGAGGATAACCGACCTCCTGTTCCGCCGCGTTATTTTCGATGAATGCCAAAAGTGTGGCCCAAACAGTTTTTTTCACCTCCTGCAGGGTGAGAGAAGATGGGCAGTGTCGGGAACACCCATCAACAACAACAACCCAAGTACTCTTGCGGAGCCCCTCCGCATCATTGGGGCTCACAACGCTCGCCAAGCCATCAGTGACGGCTCCACCGGAGGAACGTGGATACCCTCCGCACTCGTCGGTCGTCATTTTTCAGACAGCAGTTACCGCGTGTACGACCTGAATACGAGCCGGAAGGCAGTTCTCTTCAAGTATTGGGCATACCGCAATCGAGACGCTCCAATTCCCGACTTTGTTGAGCTTAACTGCGCAGGCAACTTTTGTTTGTGCCCCATGTGCAGCTCGTCGGGCTGCTACGGCTACCCTGTGGCCGACTCCATGGGCTCGCTCGCCCGGATGCAGTACCCCGCGCGAATGAGCATCTTCTCTTTCGGGCCCAACGGCCACCGAGGCTTGTGCATTGTGCCGAGCATGTTGTTACTGGTCCTTGTTCGGTTCGTTGTGCGTCATGAGCGAACCGCCGCCGTCCGGGAGGACCTCCGGCTCCAACCTGTGGAGCACGTGAGCGTCTCGGTCCACCTCCTTGATGATGAGCTCTTCTTCTACGCGCGCTATGCCACCTTGGTGAGTGCTGTCTCGGCGAGGTTGCACCGTGAGGGCCGCCTCACTCACCGCATGTCCGCTGCGCTGCAGTGGATTCAGACCCTCTGTCGGCTCGCGTTGCATCCGAAAACGGCTGCTGCCAATGCCCTTCAAGCACTTGCGGGGCCAGACCTGCTCGCTGAGCCGTTGCCCTTGGACGACGCAGAGAGGATAGCGGCGGTAGCGAACTCGTTCATCGTTTTGACCGCCGCCGCGGTGCTTGAATGGGCGCGGGAACAAGTAGCGTGCCCGCGGATGAGGGAAGGACGCCTGGTCACGGTGCCAGCGGAGACCCTGGAGACCTTGGAGAAGCTGGCGGGTAGACCACCTGAGTTTCCCGTCTGCGGCATCTGTCTTGACCAAATGTCAGAACCAACGGTGCTCATGTGTTACCATATGTTTTGCAAGGAATGCCTCATGGGTGTCATACAGAGCGGCTTGTCCACGGCCACAGGGAACAGCAACGCACGGTGTCCGTACTGCCGGGACAAGGGTAGCATGAACGATGTGAAACGCATCGCCAAACCTGAGGAAGCGGAGGACGAGGAGGCGAAGCAGGAACTGCAAAAGGAAGAAATTCTGCAGTCGCAGACGCCCACCAAGAACACAACGTCAGGAGATCAGTTGGACAACGATGAGGAGGTCTCTGACGAGGAGCGTCTCGCTCGGATTGGCACTGGCAGCCGCGCGGCCGCGTTGCTTAGATTGCTGGCCACCATCTGGGACGCCGCTCCTGGCGATGGCGTTCTCGTCTTCTCCAAATTCCCTGGGGCCTTGCAGCATGTGCATGACGCTGTTGCACAAGAAGGATACCAGCCGTTGCTCATGGACGGCAGCACGAGCTTGGCGCGGCGGCGGAAGATCACGTCAACCTTACAGCAACCAATAGACGCCCAGCCGAGCGATGTCTCGAACCGGGCAGATCGGCGCATCCTGTTCGTCTCATCACGCGCCGCGAATGCGGGGCTGAATTTGACGTTCGCCAACCACATCATTTTCCTCGAGCCTAACGTGAACCCGGCGGTGGAGGTGCAGGCGATTGGACGCGTCCACCGCTTTGGGCAGGTCAAACCTGTGAAGGCGTACCATCTTTTCGCCCCTGGGACCGTCGAGGAGCTCCTCTACCGCCGCTCCGCTCGCATCCTGGAGCAACTGCAGCACACCACGGACCAGCACCACGCACAGCTAGCAGGGGTCAACCTGGAAGGCCTGGCGGATCTGGAGGGTGCTGCTGTGGACCCGGCGGCCGTGGCGCGTCGGGAGCAGCTCGCCCGCCTCGGTCGCGTGGAACCGACGGAGACGGTGCTTCTCCTGCAGTATCCACCTGTTTTACAACCGTAGCAGCTAACGTAACGTGGACAACTGTGTTGCTACACTCCCCGTTATTTCTTTGAAAGTCTTTATCTCTCTTTCTCTCTCATGTACTTGTTCCTAATGTTCAAGTTCTCCTCGCTACACATTTCGTGTTTTCCCTACACCACGCCCTTTCGTTTGCCCTCGCTGATCCCTAGCGTCACGGTGTCACCGCGTCAGTGCTATTCCTCGGAGTGGCCATAAAAAGGAAACGAAAGTGGGAAAGCGGAGCTGAAAAGACAACAACAACAAAGCATATGCAAGGGCAATTACTTCAGGCAACCGTGGCAGCATGCATGCGTGCGTGTGTGTGCGAGAGAGAGAAGGGCAACCTTTTAAGGAAGGAAAGAGCATCCTACCCCATGTTTTTTTGAAATGTGAGGTGACACCTGAGAGGAGGAAGAAACGGAAAAGAGACATAACACTGCTGCTGCGGCCCGTTCCATTCACGACGCTTTGCTGCACACGTTTCCTGCAGGCATGATGGAGGCATAGTGCGCTTTTGCGGGAACGCGCGACTCCAGGCACCAAAGGAGGAATGCACCTCGTCAGAAAGGCACACGCGCTTGCGTCGAACTGCCGTTGTTGACGGCGAGGTCTGCGCGTGAGAGCAAAAGGAAGCGATGATCATCGCGGAGTATGGCAAAGGCAGCACCGTTCTCCTAATGATCACATCATGAAGAGGCAAAGCTCGCCAACGCACACACCCACACCTAACCACACCTCCACCTTTGTTTTCCAACCCACTTACATCGAAAAGAGAGCACCGAACAAGACTTCTTGCCCTTTTTGCGTAGCTTTGCGAGTTCCTTTGGCGGCAAGGTGCAGCAGCTCTCGGACTCCCTTTACGCCTGTTGCGTTCTCTCTTCCTCTCTCTCTCTCGCGTTTCGGTTCCGCATCAGCCCAACGAGAAGATTTACAAAGCTGTGCAGGTTACTCCTGCTTCTCCTCGAATTTCTCTTGCACGGACTTGGTTTGCACTTTGAAGGCTTCCTGGGACCAGGATACACCACAGACTACATTTCTGGACGCCGAGGGCGGTGTTTCCCCCTCCCCTCCCCCCTCCCTCAGCTGCATGTCTCTCCAGCTTTTTCGCAGCATCTTGTCTTTCCATTCCCATCAACAGACTTTTGACGCCAGCTCCCCGAGCTTCAATGTTCAGCCTACCCAGGCAGTCAGTCCCGCAGCACGGCTGGCGGTGGAGCATCAATCGAAATGCGCTGTGGCGACGGCCCTTGGGGTTGTGGAAACTACGGTCACCCTGTGGCAATGGGACTCCTGGGAGGCTACCAGCACTATGACAGGACCTCTGCCCTCTCGCGCAGGAGAGACGGCACCGGTGAAGGTCCGTCGTGTGACCTGCTATGATGTAGGGATGCTGCGGGCTGTGGAGTGGTGGCTCAAACGAGGAGATGCCGCGCTGCCTATCGGGCTACACTTTGTGCGAGCAAAGGGCACTGTCGAACTCCCTCGTAGCTTGTGTGAGGGGAGGTTGATTGCGGTGCGGGTGGACGGGGAGAATGCGCCAAATGCGGAGAATACCGTATTCGACGTACGTGCGAACGTGGATGCTCTCAGTTCTGTTGTGCGCGTCGAGTTGATCCTCAACACCGACCACCAACTTCTCAATGCAGGTCACCTCGGGCGGCTGCGTCGCCTGCGTTGGCTGACGCTCCGCGGCGCGCAACACAAGCCAACCTGGCTGCACATGGTGCCGCAGTTACTTGGCTTAGATTTGGCGGCCAATTTAGAGCCAGGCTTCCACCTTGACGTGTCTTGCTTTCCTCGCTTGCAGGTCCTGTCCGTGTGCGTTCCAAACGTTGGCGTACTGAAGAACATACGGCTCGCGACCAGTCTTGTTCGTCTGCGTGTGGCGGCGTTAGGCACTGCCGCGAGCTCGTCTCTTGAGTGCGTTCCACGTTCTGTTCGGGTCCTAGTGTTTGGAGGTGTGAGGCTTCAAGAACAAGAAGCTCTAGACCTCACCCACAACGGCCTTTTCGTCGTGGAAACAAACGCTATGTCAGCCGCGCACGAAGATTGGCTCGCAGCGGGTGACACGTCTACCATTTCGGAACTCATCTGCAACTCGAGTTTGGGACTCACAACCCCAGACGTCGCCACTCGCTGTCACTTCCTGGTGCGGTTGGAGGCGTCGGGATGCTCAAGACTTGCCCTCACGCATGCGCAATGCTCTTTTAGCTTACCTTACTTGCGCACTGTTGATCTCTCACGAACACACGTGCAGAGTGTTGCGTTTCTTCGTCAGTCGCCTGAACTGGTGCGGGTGAACCTTCATGCGACGAATATTAGCGGCGACCTGTCGTTTCTCTGCAGCGCGACACGGTTGGAGAGGTTGGACGTTTCTTCGACGGACATTGACTCACTCGAAGGGGTCGGAGCCAATGCTGCCCTAGTGGAGGTTGTTGCGGATGATTGCCGTCTTCTTGAGAGTCTCGTGGGCCTCCGCCACGCGCGAAACCTTGCGACGCTGTCCGTGTCGAGGTCCGGCCTTCGTTCTCTGGTTGGCGTTGACCAGCTTCAGGCGCTGCGGCGTCTCCTCTGCAGCCAGTGCCTACGTCTTGAGGACGTGTCCCAGCTGCGTCTCCTCGAGGCGCTTGAGGAGGTGTGGCTCGGAGGATGCACTGCGCCAGGACTTGCTTGGTCACGCGCGCCGCTCCGGCTTTATAGCTTGGGCATTCCTCGCACCCTCACGCAGAGCCTCGGGGACTGGTTAGGCCCGCACCCGTCGCAGCTTCGCTTCCTGGACGCCTCACGGTGCACGCTTCTCGTGGACATTGCCGCCCTGTCCGCAGCTCCCTTTTTGGCCCACGTCTCGCTCTCACACTCCAGGATCCGAGATGTCGATGCGCTGTCAGGGTGCCGCTGCCTGCGACTTATTGACCTCAGCAACTGCTGCGAGCTGATGACGCTGGAGGGACTGCGCGGCGTCACCTCCCTCACGGAAGCGCACCTCGACGGCACCAAGATCGCTTCCTTGGCCCCTTTATCCGGGTGCCACCGCCTGCGTGTGCTGAGCGTGTCGCGGTGCACGGAGTTGCGGTCCTTGGCTGGGCTCGAGTCTTGCTCCTCTCTCAACATTCTTCATACGCTGTCTACAAACATCCCAGACCGAACGGCTTTACAGGGATGTCCACACCTCTTCCCGCGGCGCAAGCCTGGGTGGACCCTTTGGGAATCGTCCGCTCTCGCCCTCCGCAGCTTGTCCTCGTGGATCCCCGCGTGGGCCCACTAAAGCCTTCCTCTATTCACTGTGATTCCTCTGACGTTTTCCTCTTCGTTGTGCCGGGTACCGTCTTCTTCACCGCAAGCACGGCTCAACACGCCTTTGCCTTCAACGCCTGATGCTTGCGCCTCTCATCCTTTCCTTCCAATTTCTTCTCTACCGCTTCGTCGCACCTCTTTTGTCCTTCCCTGCATTTGTGGCCGTTGTGCACCGCACGCACCACCTCCTGGACTCCTTGGTCACTCTGTGCGAGTGACTTATACACTTGGGCTTTCCCACTAATTTCTGCAGATTTCTTCCAAATCAGGGAAAAAACAAGCCAAGGACGCCTCAACGAAAAGAGGTTTCCGTCTGTCCGTCTTCCGCGGAGTGCTCTGCTGGCGCTCCTCGCATCTATCGGCAGCGAACCCACAGGTGAAAAGCATCCGTGACAGGATTCGAACCTGCAACCCTCTGATCCGTAGTCAGATGCTCTTCCATTGAGCCACACGGACGACGTACGCCGAAGCAAGGCACCGTCGCCATCAGCTGCCAAAAACCCAGCCTCTCCTGTCCTTGAACGCGTGTTGCACACCGCTACTTGGACATCTCTTTTCATCCACCCTTGCGACCGCTTGCGCTCTCTCGTCTCCCACCACCTGCATTCTTGTAGT
>JASAOC010001986.1:0-59003 GCA_030849835.1 Herpetomonas samuelpessoai
GGCGTGGGTGGCGCTGCTGCGCGGCATGCTCGAGCGCGACCCCAAGCGCCGCCTCACCGCGGCTGACGCGCTGGAAATGGTGAAGACGATGGAGAGAGTTGCACCGCAAAGCGAACACGTTCCGCTTCCGCCCTGTGGAGAGCGTTCCACAGGCTCACCGCGGGCTCGGCACGCACGCACGCTGCGGTCCACAACCGGCTTTCCTTCCCTCCCCACTTCACACCCGAAGACCCTTCCACGACCCTTTGTCATGGATAAAGGGGAGGACAGTTCCAGTGGCTCACGGGGCTCGTCGAGCGGATCGGGAGGCGGTATCAGCCGCTCTGGAACGGTCACCCTTGCGGAGAACGGCGCGATGGGCGCGGAATGTGAGGTCGAGCCAAACGCTTCCTAACGCCATGAGCGGATTTCGTTTCGTTTTTCTTTTTCTTTTTCTCTTCGAGCACCCGTTCCTTCTGTCTTCCCTTTTTTTTCTCATTTACTTCCATAATCCGTTAAATATTCTCAAACCAGATCCATTACTTCTGTGTGCCCTGTTCTATTCTGGCGTAGCAGCTCGTTCCAGGTGAAACGAGGTCGAGGCAGTCCTAGCCTGTTCCTCCTCCACCTACCCCGCTGCCATCCCTTTTTTTTTTTTTCAGTCAACACCATATTTACTCATTTCGAAATACATGCAACGGAACCCAGCTTCGCTCTGGGGAGAGGTGGAGTCGACAAACACTTGTCCTTCTGCGTCCCCATGAGTCGAACTCTGGGAACCACGCAGCGCACTCACTCGTTTTCGCGTTGTGCTTCTTCTGTGGCGTGTGTGTGTAGACAGATGCGTGCGTCTCCTCTTTTTTTTTTCTTTTTTTTTTAACGATTCAATGGCTAACTGAAATTCATTCACTACGCCTCTTCGCAGGCTATCTCTTCTTGAGCGTTTCCCGTCCTCGTTTTGTTGTTGTTGTTGTTGTTGTTTTTTCCTATTGTAATGATCCATCTACGTGTTTGGGTTACTTTCAACGCTTCGACGACGCGCATCACCACCTCTGCTAAGGCGACCTCGAAAAAAAAAAAAAAAGACGAGGGCAGAACTTAGCAAACACATCCGCGAGAAACGATGCATAGATATACACACTCTTGTGATTGCCACACCTCGTCATTACTCCCAGCACATGCTTCACCTTTGTTCTCTCTCTCTCTCTTGCTGGTTTACGTTTTGCATCGCTAACTCTTTAAACCTTTCTGTTCTCTTTCAATTCGACCCCCACGTGCCCAAGCGATTCCATCCGTCTTGGAATGAGAACAGTCTTCGATTACGCTCAGTTTCGCGGTGACAAGGTACGTAGTCCTCGCACGCTCCCTCTTCACTCCGCGGGGTTCAAGATACCCACAAAATGAAAGGGGCAGATGCTCTCGCTACACTCAGCGGCTTCTGCAGTTCATCCCTGGCGTGCTTGGTGACGCGTCTCTGTCACTCACTATCAATACAACCCCCCTTTCTTTCTTTGATTGCGATTACTTCCCTCTCCTTATCCCCACAGACGATGGCATTATCAGTCCTCCCTGGGTCACGCATTTCTGCTTTCCCTTTGTCACTCTCGTGTTCTATCTCTGTCTTCTTGTTAGATTGTCTTTGGTCTCTTCTTCTTTTTTTGTCATCATTAACTCTCCTCGTAATTCATATTCTCTCCTTTCCTTTCCTCCTCCTCCCCCATCTTGCTGTCAAGCGCCGATTCGCAATTTCTCCTCGAGCCTTCTTCCTGTCGGCTTCGTTTCCCCGTCACCCCAACGAGGTGTGACTGTCTTTGAGTTTCAAAAGCACTTTTTCAGAAAGTGGAAAGGAAAAGAAGCGGCACTACACCTCTTCTTTTTTTTCTCTTTATCAACGGATCGTCTTGTACTTCACGTCGGTTTTTCCTTTCTTTGTCATATTGTGTGATGGTTTTTCCCTCGGTATCGATCCCTTTTACCGACGTCCTTTCCTCTGCATGTTTTTTTTTTCTTTTTATTTTTATTTTAAGCGTGTCTGCGCCACAGACATCCTTACTTGCTGTCGACTTTGGAAATAAACATTTCCTTCCTGTCTCTGATCAGCGGTAAAATTCTCTCTCTCAAACACAAACGTCCCACTTCACCACACCTGTCTTCGCGTCTCGTCTCTTTCATATCCTTCTCCCAGGTCGAAAAAAAAGAAAAAGGTTTTCTATACAGTCGAACCTGAGAGGCGTCATGCGCTAGATGCAGCATCCTTTTTTTTTTTTTTTTGGCCATGTGGTGGTCTTGACGTTTGGTCGTTCTTTTCTTTTTGCTTTTTTTTTTTTTTTTTGATTCGGCTATGTTCTTCTTCTTTTTTTTTTGGAAAAACAAAGTCTCAGTGCCTTTGCAACATGGGGCAGGACTCACCGCACATTCACCCCTGCACGCCTTCCATCTGTGTAGTGGTCCTTCTTTCTTCCAGCATTTTACAGAACGCGCGCCCCACGAAGCACACTGCAGGAATTCGTCCTTTCCTTCGCTCTTCATCTCTGCTTGCTTTCCATAGCTCTGAAGGGATATCTATTGCTCGTTGCGACACAGGTGTTGCCGCCGCTGTCGCTTTCTCTTCTTTTATAATTAGCTTTAACACGCCTTGGTCGTAATTGCATTACTGTCTGCCTCTTTTCTTTTTTTTTCTTTTTTTGAAGGGGTATTTATCTCTCCCCCGATATGAAACGTATAAATATGATTTATTTTTATTTTTTTTAGTGTTATCCCCAATACTGTTGGAACCGTTCGCTTTCTTTTTTCAACCTTGGCCATCCTTTTTTTGTTGTTGTTCCTGACGTTTGAAGAACCAAGAAAGAAAAAAAAAGAGAAACAGGGAAGCCACCGTTCATCCAGGAGGCTATGACGATGCTTACCCGCTACCGTGCGACACACGCTAGGCTTTCTCCCAGCTAGATGCTCTGCCTTGGCTCACGCATCTCGCGCTTGGGCCAAGGCAGCGGTTGAGTCAAGGGGCCAGAGAGGGGGAGGAAAGCGGAGGAGTCGCGTGGTCTCGCAACCCTTCCATCGCCCCTTCATCTTGGCGGCTAGGGCCCAAAGCATCGCCTTTCACTGGCGCCTGCTGCGCTAGAAACAAATACAAATATGTTGGTGTTCTTCATTTCGGGTCTACCCTCATCTCCGTGGTACCTTCTCTCTCTCTCTCTCTCTCTCTCTCTCTCTCGTCTGCTCACTCACGCATTCATGGACGACGACATCCACCGCCTCTAGGTCAAGAATCCTGTTCGTTTAACGTTGCACACATCTTATCTTCTATTACTGTTATTGTTTCCTTCTCTTCGTTTTTGTTTTTTCTTTTCTTATCTCACTTCCTCTGAGAAGAAAGGTACTAGCAAACGACGTACGCTCTCCCGACCTGCCCACATCGTTGTTCTCCCCTCACAGTGCATTTTACGTGTCTTGAGAGCCCCGCCGTGTTCCTGTCTACGTACGACTTCCTTCCGTCTGCTTGCTACTCCCACTCCCCACCCACCTCCCACGCACTTCCTTTCTGTGCCCCTTTCCATTGCACGCATCTCAGTCTGTTCCTTTGATCCTCCTTTTTTTTTTAATTAATTATTTTTTTACCGTCCCTTCCTTTCAGTGGATCCCAGTCCTTCCCATAAGCATTTTTTTCTTGCCTGGCATCCGTAAATCTGTTGTTGTTTTTTTGTTGCTTTGTTTTTTCCTCCTGGCCTTCGCTCTGTTCACCTTGCTCCTCCTTCACAACACACAAGTATATATATATAGAGAGAGAGAGAGAGCCCGCACCTGACCTTTGAACCTTCTTCTGCTATTGCTTTCTTTTCTTTTCTTTTCGTTTTAGCACACACACACACACACTCTGCTGACGGGCTCGTTTATTTCGTATTCATCTCTGGGAACTTCACTTTTTTTTCCCCATCTTGTGCTCTCTGGCCTCCGTCCTTTTTGGCCAGAATTGAGTGCTTTCCTTCCATCTCCTCCCCTTCCTCCCTCTGCATAGTTTGCTGAATTTATCTTCCTTTTGCGTGCCCCCGCGGGCGCGTGCACGTGTCGCGTCTACGCACCCTCTCTCCCCTGACACGCTCAGGCACCTACGCGCAGTTCACCCCCCACCTCCTCACCATCTGACGTCGACCCTCCAGCCATTTCTGTCCCCAACGGAGCGCTTGACGAGTCACTCTCGTATACACACACACACACACACACACACACACACCCTCCCCCCTTCCTCACACGACCTCTCGCTCCTTCTCTACAAACATCAGGAGATAAGAATCAGTAAAGAAGGTTATACATACGATACCTCTGCGCATCCCCGTTTTCCCCGCTTTTTTTTTTAAAGAAACTACTGTCATCAACGCTCCACTGCCGTGTCTCACTAACATAAATCTTTTCTGCGACGGCGCTGCTTCCTGTTGAAGGTGTTGCTTTCTTCCTCTAACCATCATAACGGACACGTGGACACGTCCTACTCCTTTATACACGAGACGCGTCTACGTACCGTATCTTCTCTTCACTTTTTTTCTGCCCCGCTGCTTAGCGGTGGTTTGTCACTATAGCAAAGGGGCGATAGCAGCTGGCCCGTGTTTTGCCAACGCTTGTAAGAGCCTTTGTCCATCCACTTCAAAGCTGATCTCTCTCTCTCTTTCTCTTACATATTGTCCTCATAACAACACTACAACTTTCTTCTCTATATTCATTTTCTTTCCTTCTCGTGATTCTTCCTGTACAACCCCATACAACATCCTTGTGTGGTGCGCCTAGCGCAGTAATTGTTAAAACACAGAACTGTTCGGGTTCATTCTCCCCCGCCCAGATGCTGCCCAGCACCATGGAGCCAACCGAGCAGCCAGGGCACCGCAACAGGGAGTACGTGGAACTCGTTCTTCGCACCACGTTTGGGCAAAACTTCCTTGCCGCTTCCCCGCAGCTGCAACGCCTCATTCAAGCGCACGCGCTTCCTCGGAACTCCGCAACGGTGCAGCTACCCCACACACCATCATTGCCCAAGCGTACCCCAAACTCAGCACACCTTCTCACCGGAACGGCAGCACCCCTGCAGCTGCCACCGACAAGCAGCGCAGCACTGAACCTTCCCTCGTCCTTTGATACCCCTGGCCAAGCGTTGCCCTCTACGGAACCGTCCACCAACGCACGCCGCATCTCCTTCAGCCCCAGCCTCGTCCCCAGACGTGCCCCCAAGTCCCACCCATCGGGGCTGGCCCTTCCGACACGCCACTCACCCTCTAGCGAAGCTGTGGTGCTCCTTGACGCCTACGAGCTTCAGGGCAGCGGCCCCCGCTGCATCGCGTCCACCACTGTCAGCACCGTTCCCAGCAACAGTACACCACCGGCACGCTCTTTTGACGACGGCCCGTTAAGTCCGTCGCACCTGGAAGGCGGCACCGCCTTCGCGAAACGTGACGGGCAGCAATCGGGCAAGCTCAGCAGGAGCTCCACACCGCGCGATAACAGCGCTAGCGCCTCGCTGTCCACCACCACCGTCACCTCCCTCGCGCGAGCGATGCCGATCCCGACAGAGATTGACGCCACACCCGCCGACCTCGCCCTGCCTGCCACCCTCCGCACCTCCACCAGCACACTGTCGTCCGTCTTCTCCGTGCAGTCAGCGACTGGGGACGCGAGCAGCAGCGGCTTCCGCACCCTCTCCACCGGTGCCCCACACCCGGCCGGAGAGAATGGCGTCCTCAGCCCCATCAACGCGCCGCTGTCTCCGCCCGCCGACGCAAGGCTGCCTTCCTGTCTGGTGCCGACGAGCTTGCTGGTGCAACGCCCAGCCATACTGAGCCCTGTCGAGGCATTCCAGGCCTCCTTGCGCAACGCCGCGGGGCCGCGTCGAACGGGAATTCACACGGTACGAGTGGCCTTCGCGGGCGAGCTCCCCGACGATGCTGAGGGCGCTAGCGGGCCTGGTGGCGCCAGCCCCGCCCCTGTGGTCCGCATCATTGAACAGGAGGACGGTCCAATGCCCTCGCCGCTGCGCCGCGTTGCACGGTCGGGCACCGCGGCCTCGACAACCGAAGCCAACGAGTCGTCTGCGACATCGTTGAGTGACCGCAGCGTACGCACGCAAGCGTTTCCAGGCTCCTTTGGTCCGGGCTCGCACGACGATATGGGGCACAACGCCAGCGCCACCTACCGCAACGCCTCCCACACCGCCTCGGTCCACTGCGGAGCCGACACCCCTGATGAAAAGGGAGGCAGCACCTCCCTCACCACCGATGCGCCAGACACGGATGCGGACGCGGAGCAGGGCGTGAAGGCTGTCTCGCACGCGAATGGCGGCACCAGCGAAGCAGACCCGCCCCTTCACCGCTGGTCCAGGGCAGGATTTGGCACGGGCGCGCCGGAACTGCCGTCGCACCACGCGAGTCTGCGAGATGAATCCCTCGTCCCAGGCCTCGCCAGCTTCCATAACTTTAGCAGCAGCGTCGCCCCGACCTCGTGCACCTCCCCCACCTCCGCAGATCGCTTTGTCACGGTGGGCTCCGTCCCGAACCGTTCCCTGAAGGCGACAAACCCCTCCGAAGGCACCGCCAGTCATTCGTACAGCACCGGCGCCTCTACCGCCACCGGCCAGAGTCTGCATAGCCTTCCCCCGCACGAGATCTTCCAGACCCAGTCGGTGCGGAAAACAAAGGACGCCACGGGCAAACGATACATCAATGGATACCAGGTGCTAAGCACGCTCGGTGTTGGTACGTGTGGTAAGGTTCGCCTCGCCTTTGACAACAAGGAAAAGCGACTGGTGGCCATCAAGGAAGTGAAGCGCGCCAACAACCGGCAGCGCATCGGCGGACCCACCGAGGCACAGCAGCGCTACCTGTCTGTCCTACGCGAGATCGAGGTCATGACAACGCTGCGGCACAAGAACATTGTGTCCGTCTACGAGGTCATCAACGACCCAAACGCGGACAGCGTGTACATTGTGATGCAGCACGTCAACAGCGGCGCTATCGCCAGCATCAACGTGGTGGAGGGGAGCGACCGTGTGTGCGAGCCCTTGCCACCGCAGCGCCTCGTCCGTGCTGCACGTCAGATGCTGGCTGGCCTCGACTACCTGCACCGCAAGAACGTCGTTCATCGCGATATCAAACCAGACAACATACTTGTCGACAACGAAGGTCACGTGTACCTGGCTGACTTTGGCGTTGCGGAGAATTTTGACACGCAGCATCGTGAACGCCTGGAGCGCGCGATGCAGGCGAGCATGGCGCAGAGCCTCGCCATGAGCGTCACGGGCGGCGCCTTCGGTAGCGGCCCAAAGGTCCTCGGCACCAAGGGGACGCCGCTCTTCATCGCCCCGGAGCTCTACGACGGGCAGCGCAGCTACGGCAAGCCCGTGGACATGTGGGCGCTGGGCGTCACCCTCTTCACACTGCTCACCGGCCGGCTGCCCTTCCACAGCCCGATGGAGGTGAGCGACCCCTCGCTGCCCGTCTTCCCGGATGCGTACGGCCCGGCGTGGGTGGCGCTGCTCCGCGGCATGCTCGAGCGCGACCCCAAGCGCCGCCTCACCGCGGCCAAAGCACGGCAAATGGTGAAGGCGATGGTGCGCGATGAAGTCCACAACGAAGCCGTCTCCTCCGCCTCCATCACCATTGCCACGCCGGAGCGAGCCGTCTCGCCCACCCCCAGCTGCCGTCCTGCTTTTGAGAAACGCGCCGTGGCTGTCCCGGACCTCTCCCCTTCTACTGCGCCGGCTGCGCACCCTCCCCCTACCCCACGGCCACCGACCTCACCGACACCCCCGCAGCGAGGCCGTCGACGCACAGCTCTGATCCGCAGGACCCCCGCGGCCTCCCCGTCCCCCGATACCGTCGCCAGCGACGGGTCATCCCCAGAGCTCGCAACCACCACCGCCGTCGCCGTCCACCACGCGTTGACCTCATCCTGTGATAGCATCGTGCTGAGCGACGGGGACGCGACCACGTCCCCCGGCCGAGGCGGAGAAGGGGGCGCGTGCTCCTCGCCTCTGCCAGAGGACGATGAACGGCAATGCCCGCTTGTGGCGCTGCACAGCTACGCAGACTCGGTGCTGCCCAGCCGCGCGCAGGAGCTGGGCCTGGGACGCTGTGTGCCCTCCGCGAGCGCCTCGACACACCCAAACGCCTTTAGCACGACTGTAGCGTACCGCAGCCTTGCCTCCCGCACCAGCAGCGTCGCGCCACCGCCAACGGTAATAACCGTGCCAGCAGAGCACCGATCGCAGTCGGGAAGTCGTTCCCCGTCGCCAGAAGAATAGCACCAACGTCATGGCAGCACAAAGCAAACCACACACACATGCACGCAAGATCCAAGCTCTGAAGTGAGGTGTGGGCTGCCCGTTGTATCGCTTGTTCTTCACGTTTCTCACGCTACTGCTAGCTCTTTTCTTTTCCCCCAGTTCAGGAGCACTCGCGTTCTCACTGCCCCCCACACTGATTCCGTTGATCGGTTGGTGTTCTTTTCTTTCTTTTTCTCTCTGCTTTCCATCAGCTGGTTTTTGTGTGTGAATTCTTTTTCTCCTATGTCCTGGCCTATACCTACCCTCTGGAAAAAAAAATACGTTTCTGCCGTCAACGCAGGTGTCTGTTTTCCTTGTGATCGCTTTACTTTTTGTGTTTTTTTTTTCACTTTTGCGCTCGTCGAGAATGATTTCTTCACCCTCCCCCCCCCCCCTCCTTCCCTCCGCTACCAACCTGAGGGAGATGCAATCCTTTAACCGGCATTCAGAGTTGCACCCATATAGTTTCTTGTTTTTCTTTTCTTTTTCCCACTTTTTTCGCACCCTCTCAAGGTTCCAGCATTTATACGGTGACCCTTACCCACCTCTCTACGAGGCTCTCATTCGTTCTTTTCCTTTCTCTCCTTCTCTCTCTCTCTGATGTACGACATGGTGCGATTTCCTCTTCTCTCCCCTCCCCCCCCCCCTCCTCTCTCTCTATGTGTGTTCTTCTGTCTTTAATGCGGTTTTCTCTTTCGTGGGCCTCCAGGGCCGGTCTTCTGTGTGGATCTTCATAACTTATTGCGACCCTTCTCTCTCTCTCTCTATTTCTCTCTCCCTTGCTCTTGTTTTTTCTTCTTCCCCTGGCCGTCTCTCTTGCTATACAAACACTAGGCTCTTCCTTCTGAACATAAAATCAAACGTTTCTCTTTTCACAAAGTGCTCACAGTGTGCTTCTCCTCTTCCTGACCTCGCAATCAACAAACCAAAAATGAGGTTTTGTTTTGTCTCCCCCACACGACCTTCTTCGCACCGCAGACAGGCACAGCAGTGGACGTCGTCGGCAAACCTCCCGTGGCTTCCGCGCAATCCCTTGCACGTCTGTGTTGACACAAGCTTTCTGTACACACACACACACACACACACACACACACACACACACACGTGTGCAACCCTCTCTCTCTTGTCCTGCCTTTACGCTCATTGATATGTCTTCGCGGCGTGTAATTCTCTTCCTATACGCTACTGCCTTTGTCTCCTTCCTCTCTATTCGTGTGAGTGTGTGTGTGTGTGTGTGTTGTTGCTCCTTCCCCTATCTCAGCTCCTCTTCTTCTCCGCTCTTCTTCAATGAACCTTTGGAATTCCTTCTTTGTTCTTGTCTCCCCTAAAGCTTCGTCTCTCCGCAACGTAAGGGTAGCCGATGGTATAACACCCTGCTAACATTGTTTCTCCCTTCTTTCACCCGCACTTCCCACACATCCCCTCCTCCCCCCCCCACGCTATGGACGGCCTGCACGAGCATCGTCGCAAACATCTTCTCTTGATGATGGGAAAGGAAAAAAAAAACGATAATTCGTTCCTTTTTCTCTAATTCTGAACTCTTGATCGCACCACCGCTGTTGTCGTTTGTTCGTCTTTTCACTTCCGCGGTCGTGGCTCACCCTACGCCCATGACCTGCTGATCTTCTCTCGCTCCCCCGCCCCCTTGCGGAAAAGATACAAGAAGAAATAGCTTATCCTCCGTAAGTACCAACGCTCCCTATACACATGCCTCCCGCCCAACGTGACGTGCTCTGCTTCCTTTGTTGTTGTTTTTCCTGTTCTCCCTTTCGCGCTAATACTTCTCCTTCTTTTTTTTTTTTTTTTGACATGAGAAGGAGCTTCTTCGCAATGGAATCTTACCTTGTTACCTCCTCATACTGTCCTTGGCTGAACCTACACGTGTTACCCTCATTGCAGTTTTGTTTTCCTTTAGCTCCTCTACCCCTCCAAGGATCTTTTTTTTTTTTGCTTTCTACCCATCTCTCCACCTTTTCCTATCTCCTTCCACCTTGTTTCTGCTTTCAGACAGTATCATGCATGCTCCTTCGCCAGACTCTGCCACGGTAACCTCTTCCATGGAATCCAACTCGTGTGCACAGACGAACACCGCAGGTACAGGCATGCGGAGGGGGCTCCCCTTGTAGAGACGACTTCATCCACTCGCGCTTCTCCGTTCACAGACGAGAGAGAGAGAGTGAGAGAGAGTGAGAGAGAAAGGGAGAATGAACGACGCTTGCCACAACCTTGAGAACAAAAAGGGAGGAAAAGACATCAAAGCCTATCACAATCACGTGTCGTTTTTGAAACCTCTCGAGCACAACGTTGGAATCCCACAGCCTGAAGGAGGGAAAACACAGAAAAAAAAACATATGTGGCAAAGAAAAGAATTCATGGACGCTGCTTGGTTTTTTCCTCCTCCTCCTTTCTCTTGTATATATTGCGTGAACTGAACCTCAAAACAAAAGCACTACACGCATGAATGAATCGCTAGACGTACGAGACCCCAAGACGGCAAGCACATGGAGAGATCTGTCACACACACACACACACACACACACACACACACACACACATGTGTGGCCTCGTTTTTTGCTAGAGCAAGACGGGGGCGAGTGACGAGAAGGGAAATGATGATAGCTGCTTCACGTGCTGGCATGTGTGCCAAAGCAGATAAGAGGGGTTGCGGTCTCTTTGTCCTGCGCGCTCTCGTGCTTCGATAGCCTTGCCTCTGTACGTGAGAGGGGGGCCGGCATCTCACAATGTCGCTCCATGACGCTCTATACTCGTGTGAGGAATAAATAGCATCCCCCTCATTCACTCCTCTCTCTCTCTCTATGTTTACCTTTTCTTTTCTTTTCCTGTACGAACACTCTAGCAGGTATAGTGGCGATACAGCACGCTTACAACGTGACGCGTACCCAACTCAGGACACTGTGTTCGTGCGGAAGCACTCTTGCACCACAGTGAAGAGAAAACAGGAAGATTTCTCTGTTTCTTTCTCTTCTCACTGCTTGGTTTTTTCCTCTCTCTTTTTTCGTTTTTTTTTTTTGGTTTGTCATTCCTTCCTTTGGTTCTGTGTACTGCTCTGCTGTCCTTTCTTGATCTTTAGTGTGATTATATCATCTTTGCTTGTTATCATTTCTCTCCATCCTCTTCCCCACCGTCAATACTTTACCCTTCTTCTCCTTCTTCTTTTTTTTCATTTGGCGCTCTATTCAAAGTCTCGCTCTTCCGAGTTTTTTTTTCTTGTTCAACCTACTTTCCCTCGTAAATTAGTGTCCTTTCCGTTGTTTTCATCCATTCCACAGTGGCCTACGTCACTACAACCGCACGCACTCTCCACTAATTAAATGCTGTTCATCCCTGCTGGCTTCTCTGTCTAGATCTATCTCATTGGCCCCTTTTTATTTATTCATCATTTATTTATTTTATTTTTCGAAAGGCATCTGATTATCTTTATTCCATCTGCGCAACGCACTAGGTTCTCCATTGTTTACTATTATTTTTTTGTACCTTCTGTGTCGACCTTAATTGATCATAATACCTTGATCTGTATACTATTCGTTCGCTTACTTTCCTGGACACTCTCATTGGTCATCGTCTCCACTGTCTGCAGGGTTCGCGTACAGCTTTGTCTCCGACACACGCTGACCATTGACTGCCTTCTCCTCTTCTTTCTCTCTCTCTCCGCGTGCGTGCGTGTGTACAACTGATTACCGTTTGGCTTGTTTCTCGTCGTATCATATATATTTCTTAACCCTCTTATTTTTCAACCCTCCACTCCGTGTTTCCTCCCAGTTCTCTGACCTTTACTCCTCCCTCACGTACGCTCGCTCTCTTGCACACGCTTCATCTCTTTCTCTTCACCCAAGAAGCAGCGCGCTCTACCGCCCAAGATCACTTGAGGCCTACCGTATCTGTCTGCGGTCGCAGCACGCACTCAAATTTTTCCCCACCCCACACCCAACATCGAAAATTTTTAAAAAATCGTAGACCATTAGATCCCACAGAATAGAGATGGCATCAAGAGTTCATAGCCGATACCCAGAGGACGCCAACGCAGACGGTCCTACCGTCAACGTACCCATCGCGCGACGCACCTCTTCTCCCCTCTCCAACGCCAAAGGGCCTTCTGGTGATCGCGCGCACAAGGGCCTCACCGCCACGGTACGCACAGAGAACGGAAATCACGAAACCAACGGCTTTCTGCCCTCCTTGAAGCCTTCGTCGTCTTCGACGAGCAGCACCGCGGTGCCGCCCCCTGCCGAGGCGCGTCCTTCGGTCAAGGTCGGTGCGTTCCCTGCCGCCCCGCTCCACCACAGCGACAGTGCAACGGCTGAGAGCATTGTGAACCGCTACCTGCACGGGCCAGGCAGCGCCGCGCTCGACGGCAGCGATCTCCTCGCCTTCTACCGCCGCCTGGTCGCCGCCACACCCACACCCAGCCCCACCGCATGCAAGGCGGGCTCCTCCAGCTCCTCCTCCACACCAGCGGCTGGAACAGCGGACAATGGGATCAACCAGTCAGAGGCACGCGCGGTCTTCAACCGCATGACCCGCGAGGACCTCATATCTTTTTGCGTGCGTGTCCACGGCGCCATGCTGCTGCTCGAGGACCGCGTCCGCCCCTGCAGCGCCCCTGCAGCCGCGGCACCGGAGAAAGAGACAGACCGCGGCGCCCGGCGTGCCAGCACCATGCCGTCGCCGCGCAACACGGGTTGTCTGACGGGGCCCACTCCACCAGCGCCCTCAACCAAAGGTTCTGGTGCCCGTGGGCCCTCCCCGCACGGCATCGTCACCAACGTCCGCGCAAGGCCCTCCCGGCCCCCGTCAGCAGCCTCTGGGATCGCGGAGCGATGGAAGCAGGTTCCTGCGACCGCCCGCCCAGACAGTGGAGCACCGCGGCGCCGCACCACCACCGCCACGGGCCGCCCGGACATCCACGGTGGCCATCCAGAGCCAGAGGAGACCCCTGTGCGGGCTACCGACAGCACCGCGCGCGGGCTCAATCACCCGCCTCCCTCCTTCCTTGTCGGCAGCCCGCCGCGAGCGGCACGGGATCGGTACGGTGACCTGGAGCGCGAGCCGTCTCCCCCGCCCGCCCCTGCCAGCCGCTACGCGACCCCTACCAAAGGCGTACGGCAGCGCAGCCTCCCTCACGCGCACGGCGCAGACGACGCCCTGTCAGCCGCAGGGAGCCGCAGCAACGAAACGAGTCGCAGCAACGGCTCCACCTCGGGCGCCCTCTTCTACGGCCGCGCCACCAAGGTCAAGTCCGCAGACGGCTCCAGCTTCTTGAATGACTACATGCTGCTGCAGGACGTGGGGAAGGGGGCCACCGGCCGCGTCACATTGGCCTACTCGGCCTCGAGCAACAAAACCGTGGCGATTAAAATCATGAAGAAGCCTAAGGCACAGCGCTTCCGCCTGCTAAAGACGCAGAGCATCATGACAGAGGACGAGCTCGCCGCCGTGGCCGCTGCAGTGGGAGAGCGGAAAGGCGATCGCAGTCCTGTCAGCACCTACGGACGCCAAGGCACGCGCAACACCGCGACGGGTGGCGGGCTGCGGAACGAAGAAAAGGCGCTGGAGCAGGAAATTAACGTCATGAAGAACCTGGACCACCCCAACATTGTTGCCTTGTACGAGGTCATCAACGATCCGGCCAGCACGGAAATTTATCTTATTATGCAGTACATTGACCGCGGCTCTGTCGCCCGCGTGGCGGGAGACGGCACCATTGAAAAGGAAAAAATCCTGACACCAGCGCAGCTGACGCGGCTGGCTGTGCAGGTGTGTGCTGGGCTCGCCTATCTGCACGAGCAAGGTGTCGTGCACCGGGATATCAAACCCGAGAATATCCTTGTCAGCTCCGACGGTCACGCATATTTGGCCGATTTTGGCGTGGCCGAGGTGTACACGGATGACGACGTGCAGGCGAATGGGCTCACGGCGGAGACGTGCGCGTTCCAAGGAACGCCTCTCTTCATGGCACCAGAGATCTACGCTGGCATTCCGTTGGGCGGGATCAGCACCGTACCATCGGTCAAGGACCTTGATACGATTCGCCTCACCATTGATCGGCTCCGCAAGAAGTACCGTTACGGCAACGACGAGGACGACGGCGATGAGGACGGCGTCCTGGTAGACCGCATCGAGTCCAAGCAGGACATGGTGCGGGTGGACACCACAGACGTCAAGGGTGCCCTCGCCGCCACGGATGCTCCACCGGCCACCATTGACCCTTGTGCGCTGGATGTGTGGGCACTGGGGGTCACGTTCCTCACCCTGTTGACGGGTCGCGTCCCCTTCAAGAGCTTCACGGACATTCGCACGGCGGGGGTCAGGGGCCCTACCTCTATCATCCCCGCCTCTGTCCCGGCGGACTGGAAGCGGGTGCTGACGCAGATGCTCCAGGGTGAACCCTCACAGCGCGCCAACATTAAAACCATCTACGCAGAGGTGAAGGCCATGGCAGACAAACTCGGGCCCCAGGACCAGGCCACCCGAGCCGTTCCTCCTTCCTCCACATGGGCCCGAGCCGCAGCCGCAGACGCTACGACCAACGGTGGAAAGGGGCATGGCAACGGTAGCAACGCACGCGGAGGCCGCCCCTCAAGCGCGGAGAGGACGAACGGCACGGCGGTCGCCCTCACTGCCGCGCCGCGACGGTACTCTATTCCGCCGTCTCTCCAGCCGGCACCCACTTCCAACGCCCCGCCTGCGCTGGAGCCCGTGAAGATGCACTCCCTCACCGACGCTGGCACGAGCCGAGGCTCCGGCCCCACCCCAGCGGTGTCGTGCAGCTCCCCGGCGCGTCGCACTGTTACCTCGCCCCCGTACAAGGACGACAGCGAGGACTCCCTCATGGAGCGGCTGCTCGTGGCGGAGACCCCTGGGGTCCTGGACGCCTACCTCCGCAGCGACGCCAGCACCAGGGCGGGCAGCGCGCTCGGCGCTCAGTACGGAAGCGGAAGCACCCGTGCACCAGGGCCGGACCATGCTACGAAGGCAGCAGGGGCCACTGCTCCCCCTCCCCTGCCGGCGTATCACACCGTGTCTACACCAACTCCCTCCCCCACCGCGGTCACCGCACGCACGCTGCGGGCGCGTCACGGCGATGCCGACACCACCACGGCCCCCGTTAAGGACGACGGCAGGCGCAACGGCACGGCGGCGAACGGCCCACACCCCGCGCGCACGTACTCCCCACCCCTCTCGGGACGGCGCACGGTGGGCCAGCCCGTCTCTCGCTACGCTCACAGGGAACGCGAAAGAGACGCGCTGAGTGACGCGGGAGAAGAGCACAACGGCACCCTCAACAGCAGCGGCATGGATGCCAAGTCGAGCAAAGCTTCCCTCTTCAAAGAAGCATTGCATCGGAAAATTAACTGACGACTGTCTGATATTTCCCTTTATATTTTTTTTTTCTTCTCTTATGTTTGCCGTGTGTTTATGTAGCCTTGTATTCATGTTCCCTTCGCCAGGCCTTTCCCGCTTTTCCTTTTTTTTTCTTGCCAGCTTTCGCCTTCGATATCGGTGTTCCTTTGTAATGGGATGTCTCTCCTTCTGTCTTGATAGCGGCACCTTGATGACGTGCTTCACTCTACTTTCGCGAGTGTGCGCGCCACCTCCGGCCAATGTGATTTCCTCCTTCATGTTCCACTCTTCCAGGCATTTCAGCCATTCATTTTCCTTGACGTGCTTCTACAGGTTGGGAAGCAAACAGAACGTTGCTACACAAGAAAACGATGTGGCTCTCCTCCTTCTCCTTCGCTTCCATGTACTCCTTCTACCCCTCATTAACACATTCAACATTCACAGAGGCGCGCGAACCCATTGAGAGCTCCTCGTTTCACTCTCACTGCCGCCGCAAGAATTCACACTGAACGCATTACCCGTCTCCCCTCTCCCCGCTCATCTTCTTCTTCTTCTTCTGTGACTTACAGAAAGTGGATTTCCCTTTATCGATCCTTTCTATACATGTTTGTGTGTGTGTGTGTCCTCTTCTTTTTTTTCTCGCCATTTTCCGATATGACAGACTTTTCTCTCCCTCCCTCTATCCTTTTCGTGCGTTTCCTCGTTCGTCGCTTCGTGACACCGTCTGAATTCCCCCTTCCCCTTGCCGCTTGATAGGTCGTACTTCGTTTCCTCGCCTCGCGTGAGCAAATAGCCGTGGCAACTGAAACATAAAAACTTGTTGGAACGTAGAATGGGAAGAAGAGAACACTCGGAGCATGCAACCCATGCCGGTGATGCGCTGTGGTACTTCCTGTGAGCTGTGAAACAAATGGGAAACAAAAAAAAAAGAACGAACAGGCGTGAAATATGAAATCGATGCAATCGCTGATATGAACGTTGCGTGTTGTCTTCTTGTGCCACCACAGAGCATGAAAGCTTGAGCATGGACACCCTCACCCCTCGCTCACACTTGACCCCCCCCCCCCTTTCCCTCTCTCTCTCTCTCTCTTCCCCTTCGCAAGTTGCGACGTCACGGTATCTGCTTGATTGATCATAGGTATCCTCGCACACACGCGCGCGAGCACGTACACAGTGTAGTTATTGTTGTTGTTGTTGTCCTCTTGTTTCTCTCCTTTTTCGTATTAGGCTCTCTCTCTCCCTCTCTCTCTCTCTCTCTCTCTAAGCGTAACGTAGTGAAATACTTTTCCTCATTCGGTATCGTTTTCTATAGCATAGCTCGCACCTCTCCAGGTCTTTCCTCTTAGCGTAACGAGAGTGCGTCAAACCCCTGCTTGTGCCCGGGTTTAGGTTCTTCCGAAGCACCACTGCTTTTCTGTGTGTTTTTCTCCGTCTTGTCAACGTGCGGTGGGCTCCATCCGCTCGTGTCATTGCTAGAAGCCAAAAAGAAGAGAAGGAAACTGTATATTTTTTCCTCTTATCTTTTCCAACCCTGTTTCTCTGAAAATGATGCGTCAGGCTCTCCGCTCTACTAGCAGCATCGCCACCCCATGCGTGACGGCCACCACGCTGCTTGTGCAGCACCGCGGTGTGCGCTACGGCAGCCTGCAGGAGACCCTGAAACCCATCGCGGGTCAGAGCGCTGGTCAGATGTCTATCCTCAATGAAATTTGCTGCAACCCTGACGCTGAGGAGGAACGCCGTAAGCCCGTCTTTCGCGCGGAGGTGGCGCCCAAGGGGGACGCCAAGAACACCCCGTACCTTCGCACCATGTACGAGTGGGGCTACAACTCCTTGACGCTCTTCAAGAAGACCAACGAGGACCCTGGCCCGTGGTGGAACGCCAACGCCAGCACGCTGGTGTCGAACTGGAGTCAGGTCGGCGACTACGCCAACGCGGGTATGTGGTCCGGTGTCTGGCGCTACACCTACGGCATCGGCGAATACAACATGAGGCCGCATGAGGTGCGTGGCCGTGCCTGGGGTCGCAAGGACGCGAAGACAGGTGCCCTGACGATCCGCTTTGGTGCCGAGAAGGAACCCACACAGCTACTGCAGTTCCCTCACACCAAGGAGCATGAGATGCACCACCGTGTGCGCAACCCCATGAACAAGGGCGTCAAGGAAGTCAGCGCCTTGCACGGCAAGCGCATCATGCGTGAGGTCCAGTACCACCTCGGCAACGGTCTCCGCTTCTACCTCGTCGACGGTGTCTTTGGGAGTGACCCTGCGACCTGCACGCCGTACCGCATCATCACCGACAACCCAACCCACGCCTACTTCGCCTCGCTCGCCGCGGTTCGCAAGTTCAACTACGTGGCGCGCCAGGAAATCACACTGGTGAAGCGGCTGAGCCAGTCGCCCATTGACGAATGGGGCTGGCGGCGCCCTGGCGTCCTCATCTACCACGCGCCGGGCTACGACTTTGAGGCCCCGCGCATTGTGGAGGAGTTTGGTGGACCGCGCCCCAAGGATATGAGCCTGTCGAGCAACAAGTTCGTCGCTGTGGAGCCGTACAGCATCCCTATGAAGGCAGTGATGGGCGGCGAGCCTAGCTGCGACGCGCTACTGGACACCACGGCGATGCTCTGCGCTCGATGGGGCTTCTACGCTGATGACAAGGGGCTGCTCACGGTGCCAGGCGACTCCGTGCTGTCCGCGGACGGCACCACACTGACGCTGGTGATCTCTGGCAAGGACGCCGATGTGGAGGGCCTCCGGGCGTCGCCGCAGCTCTACGGCAGCCGCCACCACCGCATCGCCAACGGCACCGTCGCCCGCGCGTGGGATGTGGCCTCTGTGCCCGCCAACGCTGCGGGCTTCACGCCTCACGCGCACGATATTGTCGAGGCGGAGCTCAACCGCGTGCAGCACGCGCTCCCGACCCGAATGGGCCTTCCCCAATCCCTCTCGCACCGCCAGTCGGGCCGCCGCCATGTGTCCGAGTACGGCTTCAAGCACAGCCACAACTACACCGACGACGCCGCCTCCAAGGCCTACGCCGCCGGTAACCTCTTCAAGAAGCCACAGAAGGATGTGCTCGCAGGGCACCAGCCGCGTCCTTCCCGGGTGCATCTGGAGCAGACCAACGTGATTGTGGTTGGCGAGGCGAAGGACGCAGCGGAGGCCATTGTGGCTGCCATCAAGGAGCGCGGCATGCTCTACGCCGAGGAGGCGCCGCTGAAGGAGGCACTTGCCGAGGCCCTCAAGAAGGCCAAGAGCGTGAAGGTGGTGCCAGCGGCGGGGGCCAAGGCTGCTATTGAGGCTGCCACCAAGCGTGCGTAAAAGGATCGCAGAGGCGCTACCGACGTCATGAGATGTTGTCTTCCATCTTGCGTGTATGTGTGTGTGTGTGTGTGTGTGTCACCGTGGTGGCCAAGTATCATCTCTGCCTCCTTGATGGTGTTTAGCATTATCTTTAAAGAAATAAGAGGAACACTTTCTTGTGCCCTCTCTCTCGCTCTCGCTCTCGCTCTTTCCATTTTGTATAGTTAGCGTCACTGTGCAGCGCTTTGTCTAGAGGACTCCCAAGGCTGCACCTATCCTGCTTGTTAGTGGTTGTGCGCTGCTGGTGTAGCGCCAAGCAGTACACCGTGCCAACCACACCTGGTTGCCTCCCACACACGCACTATCTTTGATATTTCGCTTTGTCCATGCCCCCAGGGGACTGTGGTGCTAACCCCAGCTTTTCTGCCCCTCTCTCCCCCCTCCCCTGCCCCTTTCACGTGCGCATACGGACGCGCGCGCGCACACACAATTCTCCAAATTTTTCCGCCCTGGTGATCACTGTGTGACACGCGAACATTACTAGGTTTTCCAACGGTGAGCATGGATGTTACGGATCAACGCTCGGTTTCTGAACTTTGTGCTACCCCTCCCTTTCCCCCCCCCAATCGATACCACCCCCAACGACACACCAACAGACGATGATGAAAAGCTGAAATGAAGAAGATGGACGCGACCGTGACTGCGCTCTGTCGGTACTGCAGCGGAGGACACTGCGTCCACTTTTGAGCCAGCGCTCCTTCACCACGTGGCATGAGGCCTGCGAAGGGAACCCTAGGCTAGGGAGCATCCTACGGCCTCCTTTGTGTGTGTGTGTGTGTGTACGTTTGGTCGCTGCCAGAGTTCTTACCTGACATCTTCCAATACGGAACCGTTTCTCGTGGAACCGGGTGGAGACAGCGGTTTTCTGACCGAGGTGTCTTGCTACCTCATCTACAGGCGCGGACGTACCTCAACAAGCATCCAGCGAGCACATCCTGTATACCTGATGCGGGGCTGTGACGTCACATGATTGTGTTTCTCTCCCTGATGACTTTGTGCCTCGATCGTTCTCTCTTTCTCGCGTTCAATCCTTTCTCTCACTCTCTCATGACTGCGTACACTGGGTAGCACGGATAGCTTTTCTCGGCGTGCACGCACATACCTCTGCTCGTCTTCTCGCCTTTGAGTGCTGTGCGTTCCTTTTTGTCTTTGCAAGCCTATTGCCTTGTCGGGAGCTAGGTTGGCACGTCAGAATTGCATGAGAGCCCTCTGAAACAGAAAACACAAGGCTCGCACATCGCACACCACTTCCTCACAAAAGAAGAGAACCCACGGTACGCATGAACGTTAGTCGATTCCTCTGTGGGCCCAAGGACCCCGCTCCCTTCACCCCGCCCTCTTCTCAGCCCCCGCCCCTACCCCAGCGCGAGCAAACGTTCAGCGACGCCTCTTACCACAGCAGCACGCGCCAGGAACGCATTGGTGGGGGCGGGGGCTACGGCTACGAAGGCGGCGGTGCAGAGGAAGAGCGCTACGACACACACCGCCAGGGCAGTGGGACGCGCAGCGCCTATGAGAATAATACCTTTGGCGCACGCAAGAAGAAGAAGAGCCGCAAGCCACGTGGCCGGTGGTCCTACACGCTGCAAGACATCCCCGCAAACGTAGCGGCGGCGCTCAATGATGTGAACAAGGGCTACATGATGCGACTGGCAGCGGTAGCGGGTGTGACGCTCGGGGTAGGGGCTGTTCTTTACTACGGCGTGCTGGCACCCATGCAGGAAAAGAAACCACTGGCCAAGCGCTGGACCCTCTTCTCCCCACGCGTGCCGGTGACGCTCGTGGAGAAGAATCGGGAGGAAGGAACCAACATGTACGTGTACCGCTTCGCATTGCCCAACTCCTTTGACTACGCCGGCTACGAGCCCGTGAGCTCCGTCCGCGTGTACAGCGGGCGGGTCCGCGAGCTCTCCTCGCTGAACCGATGGTACACTCCGATTAGCCACCCAGAGGAACGCGGTTTTATCGAGTTTGCAATCAAGGACTGTGACCCTGGTCGCATGTCCTCACGCCTTCGGTACCTGGAGCCGGGTGATGTCGTGTACCTCGGCCGCTGGATCAAGGAGTTCGACTACAAGGCGGTGAAGCAGGAAGGGGGCGAAATCGGCCTCCTTTGCACCACCGCAGGCGCCTCTGTCGCCTTGCAGATCATGAAAGTCATGGAGCACGAGAACAAGGCCCGTCAGTACCTCGCGCCCGCCGCAGCAGCAGCAGCAGCAGCAGTGCGTCCGACGCGGCTACAGTTCCTCTACTGCCACCAAGACGCGCGACACATTCCTTTCAAAAAGGAATACTTTGATAAGTATCAGGCCGAGATGCCGGACCGCATCTCCATCAAGTACAATGTGCTCTCCATGGGCACTCGCAGCGGGCCGGGCGCTGGTGAGGCGGACCCTTCACTTGTCGTGGGCGAGAACTGCTTT
The DNA here is from genome assembly GCA_030849835.1 of Herpetomonas samuelpessoai. Taxonomy (NCBI): domain Eukaryota; phylum Euglenozoa; class Kinetoplastea; order Trypanosomatida; family Trypanosomatidae; genus Herpetomonas; species Herpetomonas samuelpessoai. The sequence goes on from JASAOC010001986.1 coordinate 21,433, forward strand.
GTCGGACAGTTGGACCCGGAGATTCTCGAAGCCACACTGCCTCCGCCGGTCCGAACCGAGGCAGCAGCGGCAGCAGCGGGTAGTGATCCCAATGCTGCACCCATCATCACGCGGCCGCGCATTCTTGTCTGCGGGCCGCAGTCCATGATGACATACCTCTGCGGTCGCGTGAGCCCGGTGAGTAACTTTACGTACTGGCAAGGGTGGTGGTTCCGCTACGCGGGCTTCATGAAGGACATGGGGTATGACCGCTCTCAGGTGTACAAATTCGGTGTCTCCACACACTTCCTCGCCATCCACTAAATAACATTCCTACCTACCCCGGTGTGTGGTGTGCGTGCAAGTGCGTGTAAGTGCGTGTATGCGTGTATGTGTAGGTGTACCATCACCAGTTTCCTTGATGGTGACAGCCATCGCCGTTGGTGTGTCTCTCTATCGCGATGGGAATCGCTGTCTCACCTGGTGTCCTGCCTCCCTTGCAATGACTTTGTTTGCGGTTCATCGCTCACGGTGATGGTTGTTGTCTATCGTCGTCACATCCTCCACAGTAATGTTTGTTTCTTTGTCCTCCTTCGCCTCTAGGTTACTGTGCCGTCACGCGCTGTACTGGCACGCGTGCACACAGTCGAAAAGAAAAAGAAAACGCTTTTTTGTAAAATGAAGAAGACAAAGGTAAAAGTGGGAACGTATGCCTAACACACACACAACATGGACGATAAGCAGTCTCTTTGAAGCTCTCTTCACAGAGGGCAAGCAAATACCAAGGGCTGGGAGACATGCGGGCAGGCAAAGCCGATTTCCTTGTGGTTTCGACGTATGCTCTCTTCCCTTCTCATGTGTCGGTGTGTCGTGCTCTCCTCACTCCTGCTCCCTCTCCATGGCCCCGTGTACATTCTCATGGGTATGCTTCCGTACAGTCCACCGATTACGACCATAGCACGTACAAGAACAAACAAAAAAACTGGTCAGCAAACAACCAATTCCCTTTGGCAAGCACTACGAATAAAAGGTTGTTTGTCTCAGTAGAGCAATCACATTTTATCCTTTTCTTCATCGACGCAAGGTGTACAGTGATTACAAGCTCTTATCCCTGTGCGTTTGTTTGTTTTTTCCCCTTGTTGACCTTCCTTCAACTCGATCGTCCTTCACAATTATTACTTTTCATTCCTCTACCACTCATTCATTCCTCGTCAATCATTCTTTCCTGCCTCCATCCCCTTTTGACTAACCCTTGCAAAGGACGGGTCACCGTTGGCTACATCCCTCCCCCCCCCACCTGTACACAACATGCAGAGCAGTCGGCACCGTCCGAAGGACAATAAAGTATCGCCTCTCTCCGCGCCGGGGAGCGGCGGCGGCAGTGCACCGCCCGTGACGGGCATGGGTCGCCCAATGCGGCGCGGCGGCATATCCAAGCGGACTCTTGTGATTGGACTCCTCCTCTTCATGCTCGCCGCTCAGGCAACCTTCTACTATGGCTCTCGGGGCGATGTGAGCACGCTCCCTGGGGCGAAGGAAGCCGAAGACGGCCCCGCTGCCCCCGCGGGTCTCACAGAAGGGGACGCCGACAATGATGCGAACTTATTTCATGAACTTCGCAAGCTCGCCCCCTACCGTGACAAGGTAGGGCGAGACACCAACGAGGAGGAGGGCGGGGAGGACGACCCCCATCGCGACACGGACGAGGAAAACGACCTGGACGAAGAAGCCGATCACAAAACGCCAGAGGAGGACGACAGACATGGTCCGTCGCTGCGGCAAGAGGTCGAGTCCGAGACAGCCGCGAACGCCGACCCCGCAGAGGAGGCAGATGACGAAACGAACTCCCACCCGGGAGATTTGCAGCGTGTGAGCCGAGCGGAGGCAAGACAATCTGAAGCAGAAATGGGTGTTCCCGACGATGTCGATGGATCCGCGGCACCTCCGCAGTTATCTGTCGATAACGATGAGTTGGACAGAGACGAGGGTGTCGAGGACGGCCAGAGCCCGCGCCTCCTAAGCGGCGATGACGATGCTGCAGAACTCCGTCCTTCCGCAAACGTGAACTCCGTCTCTGACGACCAGCAGGAAAGCGGTTCCTTGAGCCCTGACGTCCAAGATGCACCGGACGTGCGTGCCACAGCGAGCCTGTCCATGGCTCAGACCGAGTCGGCCGCCTTGAGAAGTGCGGCAACCCGTCAGCGGAGCCGCTCCTCAGTGGAAGGATCCCTTTATAGGACCGCAAACGAAGCTGACAATGCCTTGTCGACGCCCTCAGAGACGGGTGAAGAGAATGCGCAGGCGAGCGCAAACACGGCAGGGGCGGCAGGTGACAGCGCGAGTACCCCCAACAGCGGCACACCGGAAACGACCGTAACAAGGAGTGCTCTCCGCGCGGTTCCCGTGCCTGTCCCGCTGTCGATGCGCGCGCCCTTCATTCGCCGAGCCACGCCTCCGCCGCCATCGACCGTGGAGCCGCCCCTTCTCATGCCTGGTAGGGACAGCCTTGTGCGTGATCTCGGTACCTTTACGCTGGTCACGGTCGTCTGGAACGAACGCAGTCTGGCATCGTTTCAGGAGCTCATGACCAGTGTGTTCTACACTGGCCTCGTGAACCACACGCGCCTGCTGGAGCTTCTGGTGTACCTGCCGGTCAGTAGCAATCTTGATGTTCCAACAGTGCGGACCCGTGTGGCGGAATGGTGGGACTCCGCCTCGGCCGTGGTGCACGGACACAGCAGCCCTGACGCCGCGGCAGCGGCGAGCTCCGAGGAACAAGGAGCGCTCTCTGTTCTGAAGAACAAGGTCCGCATCGTCCGGCAGCCGCTGCGCGGTCCTGGCCGAAGTACCCAGCAAATGGGCGACCTCTCCCCTGCTCCGGCCACCATTATCGAAGCCATGCGCCTCGTCCGTAGCGAATTTGTTATCTTCAACCCAGTGGAGGACCCTGTGTACCTCTTCCCCCACATCACAAGCAACAGCACAAACGGGACCAGCACGCACGAGCGTCTGCGTCTCTTGCAGAAGCGTGTCCGCACCATCCTCAACGTGGCGCTGCAAACCATGACAAACAACGCTCTTGTGCAGGACAGCGAGCCCGACGCCCCACTCGTGATTGACCAGAGCGACTTCCTGCGAAAGGACGAAGTGCACGCCTTTCGCTTGCAGGTGTACCCGTCCGCGGCGTCCACGCCCCAAGACCCGGCCCTCGTGCGCGCGTTTGATAAGCGCATCGCCCAGTTCCTCGCGATGCTCGTCCAGGACATGGAGCACGGCACGCACGGAGGAGACCAGGCAGCCTCTAGGCAGGCGGCGCAGAGCATTCTGCAAGCCTTCCAGGACCCTCACGACGGAAAGGCCGTTGTCGATGGGCTGCCCAAGGCCGTGTACGGCGCTAACACACAGTACCACTGCCAGCGTGCACCCGTGTACGGCGTCGGCATCTACGTCCCCAGCTTCTTCCGCAGCCCACAGGCTAACGCGGTGCGGGCGAGGCAGCTTGCGGAGGAGGCGAGGGAAGGCGAGCAGGACGCGAACGCGCAGGCGGCCGCCCCTGGCTCCGTGACGTCGCTCTGTGAGGCGCTGCTCACCTCCCCCATTCGCATGGAGGACGTCCGCGCCCAGGCAACGTTCTTCGCCCGCCACGTATGCGCCGCTTGGGCTCAGCTAACAGGAGCGCAACAGCAAAGACGGGGGACCGCTGCGGCAGCAGAGAGGCAGGCACGGCTAGGGCAGTCTCCTGTCCATCCAGCCGTGCGCTTGACGGGTGCCGGCAGCGCACGCGTGGACCTCTGTGCGAGCGCGTGCAGCTTTGACTGGCTCACCACCCTCAAGAACGAGCAGCTCTTTGTCGCCGATGCGGTGCGGCGGCGCCACAGCGTCACGATGGATGCGGAGACCATGGCCGCGCTCGCGGCCCGCTCGCCACTGCACGCCTTCGCGCGCATGGCCTTCACCCCCAACATCACAGACGCACTCGGGTACGCGGACCGCTTCTTCCCTTTCGCAGAAAACACCACGGACGCCTTATTCACCCTGCGCGACGCGATGCAGCGTGTCGTGTCCACCCGTCCTGCAGCGGCGGCAGCATCCCCAGCGACCGACGCGAAGAGCGGTGAGGCGCCAGACCCGTTGCAGCGCGTTCAAGCAGCGAAGGGCGCCGCAGCAGTGGAGCCCATCTCCGTCAAGTACGTGGTGGAGAACCAGCGCGAGCGGCGGAACAAGATGAAGCGGGAAGGTGACATGGAAGTCCTGTGCGTCTCCTCAAACGTCTGCGGCTTCACCCTGCAGCCGACGCTCTACCGGACAGACTGGGTCGTGGGCAACGTGCTCAGCCGCTGTATCCGCCATCCGTCAGAATGCGCACACGTTTTTGGCAGTGCCGTTGTCGCAGCGGAACAGATGCGCAACGATCCAGACGGGGTCTCGCGCCGAATGATGGAGAAGATGACCCGCTATCTCTCCGACAGCGGACGGTGGGGCGCCGGCGCGTACAAGGTCTGCATGACGAGCGGCATGAGTGTGCACGATCCTTTTGGCGTGCTCGGCGCGGATGGCCTGAACCCCGGGCGAGGGGAAGACACTTCACGTGCAGAGGAAACCGACTAAAACCTAAGAGGAGGGCTGGCCATGGGGCGACGGAGCAGTTTACTTGACGCTCCTTTTGATTCTCTTTGCTTTCCCAATGTTGCGTGTTCTTTCTGTTTTTTTTTCTGTTTTTTTATTCTTTCTTTCGTTCTTTCTTTGGCGCGTTTCACAATACCGTGCTATGAAGCACACATCTCTCAACGAAATGCACCTCGGCACGCCCAACATCAAAATGAAAACTATTTAGCTTTCACGTCGTCGTCGTCGTTGACATAGTTCCTCTTCATATTTTTTCTCTCACCCTAACCATTGACCTCAAACACTTCACGTGCGCGCACCCTTTGCTGGGTAACTTGGGTCACGCGTTTCGTCTTTTCTTTTTTTTCTTTTTTCGTCACGTTCGCGCGAGCGCTCCGAGGTAGGATCTCCCCTCATAGCATATCCTACTCTCTAAACTACACGTCACCACTTCCCGCTTTTGCTTTGCCGTCACTCCATGGCCTTGACTGTGTGCCGGTACCCCACTGTTACGCTTTTTCTTTTTCATTTTAACGTTCATTTCAGCGCGTTTTCAAAACGCAATTCACGCCACCACACCCTGTAGAGTATGAGGATAAAGAGTATGTATTCCCCATTTCCACTTATGAAGCTCCCTTAACTATTGTTTTCTATTATCGTTGTCGTATCCTTCAGCTATGACTGACGCATTATCAAACGAAACCTAACCGTGCTGAGACGTTGTCTCTTTTGTTGCCTTATGGGGAAAGGGGGGGAGGAGACTCATGACATCAGAGTACACATTGACGCCGAGAAACGAATTCCATGGGATGTAACGCCTTGCGGCACCTGGACCCTTCCTGCCTTTCCCTGCATGCATCCACCGCACGCACAAACACACGCACGCTGAAGCCCCACGCACATCCGTAGACCTTGCATTCACCACCCATAGAAGGAACACCACAGTTCGCGCATCTTGCAATCATCGTGTTTTTGCTTGTTTGTTTTTTGTCTTTTCTGTGCTGTCGCTGTCCACCAGACGGCCCTGGAAGACAGCCTTTCCATAGACACGCCAAAGAAGACCACGCGCAACAGAGGATCACAGACCTCTTCCATTTATACTCGCTCCTTTACCTCATTATCGGTGCTCTCTGCAGCAGGAATTATTGATTGTTTGTTTTCCTGTTTTTTTTTTTGTCTCACCCTCACTCTCCCTCTCTCTCTGCCTTCAGTATTTCTGTTGACACAGGCTCATGTCAGTCACGTCCGATGTCAGCAGTCTCTCAAGCGTCACCGCGCCTTCCTCGCGCCACACGCGCACGTACAACAGTCCCTCCCGTCAACCGCACCGCCTTACCCTGTCCACCGCTTCCACAGACACGACCGGCACAACCGTGAGCACCGCAAACACAGATGTGCTCGCCACGCCCGTGGAGCTGTGTGCTCGCTATGAAACAATCCTTGGACAACTCGCTCGGCAGGCGCTGGCCCAACAGGAAGAAATCGACCGGCTCAAGGCCCAGCTCGCAGAGAGCGCTGGCCGTACCTCGTCAGCCCAGAAGCAGCCGCCCCACCCCGCGACGGATGGAACCGCGGCCGCGGCGACGACGCGGGAAGCTGTCATTCAGCGCGTCACAGAGTCCATCGCTGAGGAGTACCTGCACGCCTCGGATGCCTACCTGGCCGAGTGCATGGCTCGGCGGTTGCGGAGGATTACGCAGGCCCACGTCCGCAAATCCATTGACAATGCTGTTGCAAAGGAAGCGTGTTCGGCACACGGGATGCGGCGTGTGTCCTGTGAACATGAAACTCCAGGAGATAGACATCATGACGCCTCACCTGCAACAGCAGCCGTCACCACCAAGGAGCGAGACCTCCCTCCCTTGGCACCCCGTCGTGCGGCGCATGATGAAGCCTCTCCGTTTCAGGGGGATACCGTGGGGACTGTCAGCGCTTCGCCTGTGGCCTCGCCAGATGTTTCGGTCATTGAGCAGACACAATCCCTTGCGTCCGCCTCTACGCCAACTTCACCGCACTCCGTGAACGCTGCTCCCATGAGCAACCACGCCGAAGAAGGGAACGCGCAAGCCTCATCAGATAAGAACGATGCTGCCACCCATCGATGCCGTCACACGTCGTGGGCCAGTACCACCGTCAGTGCCACAACAGAGTCCAGCACATTCGATGCGATGGAGTATCTCTTGAACGTGTTCAGTGGCTTAGCGTCCACCCCCACCGCCAGTGCGAGTGGAAGCAGCAGCCGCAGCGGCAGTCGTGGCGGCCGTACGCCAACACCATCACGACAGCATGCTCCCGCTGATGAGGCACTGTTGGCACGGCAGCAGCAGCTGCACAAGAGCCCACGTGAGGCGGCCACCACCTACTCCTCCCTCAGCAACGATGTAACGCGGTCCTTCACCGTGGGCAAGTCGGAGCGCACGGGAGGAGGCGGGCTAAGTCAAAAGGATTCTCCCCTCTCTCCGTACCCCGCGAGCACATGGCTTGGGAACGAACCTTGGCCGCCGCGGGGTGCCATTGGGTCCTCTGGCACCGCGCGTGCCTTGTTCACGGAGCCAACCCCTCGCGCGCCCATTGATGAGCTGGACTACCTCATCTCTGCCTTCTCCAAGCACTAAGATCATAGAACGAGCCTTTCCTTTTCCCCCTGTTATACGTTACCTCTCCCCAGTTGCTGTGTACAGGTGTTGCATGGCTTGCGTGCGAATGGCGTCATAGACCTAATATCATTTTCGAAAAAAAAAAAAAGACCAGGTGCTTTGTCACTCCGACAAATGAATACGTGGATAGCATCATTTACAAACACAAGCACATGCCAGCAGGAGCACCACAAGAACACTGCGTCATCCTCACAGCTCTTCGTCGCGGGCCTAGTGGGCAACTGCATACACCTCTCAGCAGGGAGCAAACATCCGTTCCCGGTGATTTCTCTCGTGTTCTTCTCAAACCTGCATCGTCACTCTTCAATCGCAAACGTAGAACAGGGAAAGAAATTGCTCGTTTTAGATCGCTTGTCATTCGTCCTCGTGCGGGATCGGTGAATAATTCATTGTTCCTCCCTTTTCTGTTTCTTTTCTTTTTGAAATCCACGAGCCATATTCTTCTGGTGAGAGAGCGCTACTTCAACCTTTAGCGTACACGAAAAGAAAAGAAAAGGAGAAAAAAAAAAGGAAAACAATGTCCTTGACCTCGTCATCCTCGGTGCCCACTGCAGCAACCACACGAATCCCCCATGTGACAGAGGCGCTGTGCCTCTCACTTCTCCGCCGCGCGGAACAGCTGCAGGAGGAGCTCGCCTGCGCGCAGCGCGCCTTCACGGAGAGCCCCTCCACCCGCACCCACGGCGCCTTGGCCTTTGCCGTCGCCCAGTCGCAGCAGCTGCTCAAGCTCGTCGAAGGGGTCCGTGCACGGCGGCAGCAGGAGCGGCAGCAGACCCCCGTCAGCGCACAGGAAGTCGCCACAACTTCGTCTTCGTCGTCGACGGCCTCGTCTCGCAAGGACGGCAACGATTTAGTGATGCCGGCCACGCTGGCCAAGCTAGAGGATTGCCGTCTCGCCTTCCGCAGGGCTCTGCCGCGTGCTGTCTCTGTCCTGGACGAAGCTGGCGCGGTTCCAGGCAGCAGTGGAGGGGCTGCAGGTGCCGGAGCGGCAGCAGACGCGGCGGCCTCTCTCCGCTCCCTCAAGCACACGCGTCAGCTGCTGGCGGTGGAACTTAAAAAAGTGGATACGGCCGTGCACCAGCTAACCGGTGCGGCAGAGGCCATTGACTCCGTTCACAAATCCTTGGACGACGTGCATGGTGCGATGGAGGGAGCGGGGCAGGCAGTTCGTCGGCTGCTGGCGGTGCAGAGCAAGGAGGATGCGGTGTTGCGGCTGTCCGCGTTGGTGTTCGCGCTCGTGGTGGGCTTTGTGTTTCTTCAGCGTGTCTTTGGCTTCTTTCCAGTCGTAGAGTACGTGAAGATAGACGGCGAATAGCCTATGCTGTCGCCGCTACAAAACAAGAAAAGAAATTTTCAAAAACAGGTTCGTGTCGTCTCTGGTGACGCGCACCCCACGTGAATGTGCCCGACGAGGTTAGCGAAGACAACAAAAACACGGAACGACGAAGGCGTATGACAGCTCCACAGAGGATGATAGAGCATGTGCTTTTGTTCATCTCAGCTTCACAAATGACATGCTTTGGCATTGGAAATGGAATCATAACTCCTCGTATGCAATGCAATCCACAATCATCTCCTGCTTTTACCTTTGACGCCACGCGCGCACCGCCTTCACGGCTACATCTTTACCGGAAAACAACATCTTTGCTTGTCCCGCGACAGCCACTGTCGGTGTGCATCCTTTTTTTGTTGTTGTTTCGTTTTCTTTCTCTTATTGAACAGACTGGAACGCTTACCCTCACACATCCTTTTCACCTCACACATTCTTTCATTGCAGCTGAAGAAGTTCTCTCCTTCATAACCGCGGGTGCTTGTCATGAGCCAGCGAACGCCCGCACCCCCGTCCCACGGCGCGGGGACCGGAGCGGGTGGTAGCAACGGCCGCCGTCCAGTCCCAAGCGGCATCTTCGATGACTTCAACTTTCGATTTTCCAACACCTACACCGTCGTGGAGAGAGGAACCGGAGGAGGTCATCTGAGTGCTGCTGCCGCTGCATCGCGCCCACTCGCGAATACCACTCAACCTCTGCACACACCATCCTCTCGGGAAACCAACACTGAAGCAGGCTTGCGCAGTGGCGGCCTCCCGCCGGCTGCAGGCCTATCCACGTCATCTGTCTCTGACGCCTTTGGGAAGCCGAATGCGCTTCTCTTTGGCGCCTCCACGACCACCGCCACCGGTGGGGGCCGCTCCTTCGACAGCAGCGGCCTGCAGCTCACGGCGGCCCTTGCACGGGGTCTTCAACAGCAGGAGGCAAAGCACACGATCCAAAAGCGAAAGGCGGAAAAGCAGGCGGCCACTCTCCTGCACTATACGCGCGCCCGCAAGCCACCGGTGACACCTGCCTTTCGCACCGCGGCAGCGATGCGAGCACCGTCAGCGGCAGAAGCTGGCAATGACGGCGGTGGCATCGCCCTTGCAGATGCAGCGCAGGCGGTGGGTGCCGGCGAGCAACACCAGCAGCCAGTGGCCTCAGGGCCATACAAACCCACCACGCGCGCGTTGCCCCCTCCCGCGCTGGGCCTCGCGGCGGGTGTGGTGGCCGGGGCGATGGGTGAGGACACAGAGGTCTTTGCCCTGACAACCGCGGAGCAGGCGGCAACCTTGCTGAAGGAGCGTCAGCTCGACGAGACCCTCTTCGCCTGGTGGGATGAGCGGGCGGCCATGCGGCTGCACGAGCGCTTCTGCGCCGAGATGGACGCCACGCTGCAGCCCGTGCTGGAAGGCAGCGCCAAGGATATGATCGCGAAGGAGGAAACCTTCTGGCTCGAGGAACTCTGCGGTGGCACGGATGGGCTGCAAGGAACTCAAGTGGCTGTGAACCCCCGACTCCGCGCCGCAGCTGCCATCTCTGCGTCGGGCAAGGAAGCGGGGTTGGACATGATGACGCAGAACAACGGTCTCAGCCCTGCGGGTGCCACGAGTCGTGGGCTGATTGTGCCGCTGAAGAGCATGGAGACGCTTTTCCGTGGTTTGCGCGTGATGCTGCATGAGCGTGCTGCGGCACTGCTGAGTACCTATGAAGAGAGCCGGTGGGCCGCCCAGCACGCGTTCAGCGCTGAGGCAATCGAGCACGTCATGCTGCAAAAACAGGCACGCCATGAGCAGGAAGGGAAAGACAAGGATGAGACCAACTCAACTCTGCAAGACGCTGCCATGGCTGCGAGTGTCTTCAGTCCTCAGCACCAACTCGCGAAGGAGGCACGCCAGGCGTACTTGGACCGCCTGCTAAACACCGAGAGTGAGCTTGCCAAGAACGCACTCGCCACCGCCACCATGGCCAGCGTTGGCGCAACCACCACCGCCACCACCAACAGTACCTCCGGCCCAGCCATCACACCCGCATGTGTTTCCCTTCCCGCCGATCGTATGCTGCAGCCCCTGATGGTGATTGAAACAGCGACAAGCGTCGCCCTCATGTGGAAGATCCTGGAGCAAGTGCGCACCGTCGTGCCCGGCATGGACTTCGCCTTGCAACTTTTCCGGCACTACATTCTGCCGCACCTGTACGAAAGCTACGCGTCCGTTGACGGAGTCCTGCCGCATCAGCTGGGCAGTCTTAGCGATCAGATGGGACGCTTCTGCGCGCTGCCCCTGCGCACGCGTAGCTATCTGCTGGCGAATGAAACGGTGCAGGCTTCCAAGGAGGACGTCAAGTACATGGAGTTTGCCATGAAGCGGTGGGCGCTGCGAACGTGGAGAAAGAGTGTGGCGGACCGACGCCGCCAAGAGGTGTCGCGGGCGGCGTGCCTAGGGTTGCTGGCACGCGCTGCACGCAGAGGAACACTGCGGGCTGCCTTTATGGCCTGGCGGGCCGAGACACGCGAGAGTGCGCACGCGCAGTACCTGCGCAGTGTCGACCAAGCGTACCGCGCCTTCCTCGCAGGCTCTGCCCTCTCTTCCGAGATGGACTACTTGCCGCTGACCATCGCCAGCGTGAACGGGACCGCCATCACGTACAACAACCGCACCCGCGTCATGGCCACCAAGCTTGCCGAGGCCGCGACGCAGGAAGGCATCAAAGGGAAGAAGGCGCGGCAGCCCCTAAGTGGAAAGAAGGGGAAAAAGAAGGCAGCGGAAACACCTGCACAGGCGGCGTCCAACTTTTCACCCTCTCGACCGATTGGCGAGCACAATGTTTACCTGCCGCCCATTCCACACCACGTGGCGGCCGCCCCTCGTGGCGCAAGCCCTGGCAGAAAAACAGGCAGTGCTTCAGGGCGACGCTCCCCAAGTACCAACGGGACTCCCCGCACGTCGGTTGAGGATGGCATCGCTGCCTCTGGACGCTCCCGCCGCGCAGACAACGACCACACGAGCCCTGGGGATGCTGATGCGGTGCTTCACAAGGTAGAGGAAGGTAGTCCGCTGACAGGCACCGGAACGTCCGCGCGCCTGCGGGGCATGCTCCTTGGCCAAGGTGAGAACGCCAATGGAGAAGTGGAGAGCCTGCACGGCCACCGCAGCGCTGCGGAGGATGCACGGAGCAGCACCAGCACCAGCACCAGCAGCCGTGACACAGCCGCTGACGACGACGCCGACGGCGACGACGGGGCTCTCCTGTCTGAAGGAACAAAGGGCGACAGCAGCGCCATCCTCGCAGGTGCTGGGGTGGCAAAGGCGCAACGCGAGCCTGCCCCTGGGCACCGCCAGCGTCCCCACCAGCACCACAAGACGCGCCGACAGGAAGAGGGTGCTGCCTATGTGTCCGCCTACACCGCCATTCACGGCGGCCCCTTCGAGGAAATGCTCGCGCGGCTGCGGGAGACGGAAGAGGTCTGCACACACCTCCGCGGCGAGATCGCTGTCCAGGCCCGCATGATTCGCAAGCTGGAGCAGGAGCGGCGCGGTCTGCAGGACCGGAACCGTTCCCTTGAAGCCGATGTACTCAAGACCGTGGAGGAGAAGCTTCATTTCTGCAACTTGGCGCAGGAAAAGCAGTTCCAGCTTCAGGAGCGCGATCGCCGTATTATCCAGCTCAAGTCACGGCTGCGTGCGCACCGCAACAGGCCCTGGCAGCGGGTTGTCATGCGCGTCATGGGGGAGCTCTGCGGCTCCTCGACGCAGGTCGCCGAGGCCCTGGATGAGTACCGGCTGCGGCGCGACCTCCGCTCGGACCCTAACGAAGCCACGGCACCGGGCGGGAACGGGGACGGCGGCGAGGATGGCGACGACGTTCTTCTGGGTGCCCTGATCGACGACGGCCCTGGGGCCGCGGAGGCGGAGCAGGAACGCCTCTTTGGGGAGCTCGCCCCCATTGTGCTCTCCTCCACCCGGCAGCTCCCCGACGCTCTCGTCATTCTGCAAGACTGGGCGAACAGCGCTCTGGACGACCTGCAGTCCCTCGACGACCTCAAGGGCGGCGCCCTCTCCGTGCGCTTCAGCAGCTTCTCCGAGGAGGCCCGCAGCGGTGTGCTGCTCAGCCGGCTGCTCTTCTACCTGGCCCTCCCTCGATATCTGCACCGCGCTGCCACGCACGGCGACAACACCGACGGGGAGGGGAGTGGCACCAGGAGCAAGCGCAAGCGCGGCGGGAATCGCGGTGCAGCAGATGGCGATGTGGCCGAGGAAGATTTCTTCGGCACCGACTACCCCGACCGTCGTCGCCAGCTCCTGGAGCAGCGCAATGTGCAGCTGGACTCCCCCTTTCCCGTGTACTCCGAGTGCTTTGGGGACTTGCTGAGCATGCGTCCCAACGAACGCATGACGCTCCTCTTGCAATTTGCGACGGAGCTGGTGGCAGGCACGGAGGCGCAGACGAGCGACTCGCTTGCGTTGAAGAGGCAGGCCGTCGAAGAGGCTGTCTTCGCGGCAACGGACCTCACCATGCCCCTCGCGGCCGGTCGCATTGAACTTCAGGAGGTGATTGACCCACACTCCCTCGCGGCGGGTGAGCGCGCCTCGGTGGTGACCTTTGTGGCCCTCCTCTACACCCGCTTCGCGCACCCTTTCAACCACAAGTGCCGCCAGAGCGCTGCCGTTGAGCGAGCCGCATTGCTACACTTACTCAGCGGCGGCACCATTGTCTCGGCAGACGCCCGTGGGCGGCACGAGGCTCTTGGCGGTGGAGACGTCATGACCCTTGGCAGCCTAGGCAACGGGGGCAGGAACGCGTCGGCGTCCGCGGCTGTCGTGACGTCGCTGGAGGAGCAGCTACTCGCGCACCTGGATGACGAAGATAAGAGTCCGTGGCAGCTCTTTAAGGAGCGGTGCCTTCCCATGTTCGGCACCGACGCCCATCCGTTCCTTCTCCGCGGCAACTTCTGGCCCAGCGATGCCTTTGACTCCCCGGCCCTCGCCAACCTCCTGGGCGAGCTGGGCATGGCCCTGAACCGGTCGCTGCAGCTTCACCGCTGGCACGTGACCCTCTCCTGCTTGGTGCCCGTCATCACCTACTCTGGTCTCAGCCGTGCCGTCTTCACGGGGCCGCGGGCCTCCCCTGCGGCGCTGCGCGTGGGCCTGGAACAGGAGGGCGAATGGGAGTTCCCGCTTCACGGCTCCTGTATCAAACGCGTGTGCGAGCGCCGTGGGATTGCCCTGGGGTATCTCACTGAAGGAGGCACTCCCACCAGGACCCTCACAGGACCAGCGCGGCTCGTGCAGCACGTTCGTGCCGAGAAGAGCCGTCTCATGGCAGCGCTCAAGCTCAGCAGCGAAGACATCCTCGGCTTGTTTCTGCGCCGCTCCACCCTGTCTGCGGAGCTCGCCCTCCCCACGATGGACCTGGGTGGCTGGCGCCTCCTCTGCGGGGACCTTGGGTTTGTGGGACTCGAGATTGGCAACGAAGACGAGTTTCCCCTCGATCTGCAGGCCGCCACGGACATCTACTTCGAGGCCGTCGCCGCGCTGAATGAAGCGGCAGAGGCCCCGAAACTGTTTGCCGTCACCGCCGACGACACGGCAGCGCACGAGGGAAGGTCTTATAGCGCGATCCTGCAGCAGAAGCGGCTCAGTGCACTTTCCTTCAATGGGGGCGAGGCATCGCCCGAGGTGGTGCCCCTGCAAAGCTCCGCGTTGGACCGTCTTCGACAGCGACAGCCCCCTCTGGAGCAAGCAGACCAGGACCCGCAACCGCCAGGCCGGGGTGCCAGGCAAGAGGAGCGCCCGTCCTTCGCCGCACAGACCTCGGTGGACCCGAGCTACGGCTGGCCATCGCCAACGGACTACGGGGTGTTGGCCTTCCCGCACGAAAACCTGAACATGAGCGGCGGCAAAAGCTCCTATGAAGGCGTCTTCGCGCCACTACCCGTTGCCCACATGGCCATGACCTTCACCGCCTTCGCCACAGCGTTGGTGCTCGTCGCGGATCATCTTTACCCCGCCTCGCGGCCCTTAGACGAGAAGGACCGCGCCGCACAAGGGCAAGACGCACGGGCCCAGGGCTACGACACGGCCGATGACAAGTACAGAGTGGCCGCCGCGCTAGGGGAGGACGGAGACGCTGACCGACCGCATCGCTGGCTGGGCGACGCCCTTCGTGCCCTGGTCCGTGAGCACGTGCTGGAGTCCCCTGCCGGCAACCTGCTCCTGGACGAGCCACGCGCCGTCATTCGTCGCCTGCAGATGGGCGCCGCGACCCAAGAGGTCATTGCCCTCCACACACCCGCCCTCACCCTTGTCTTCAACGCCTATAGCAAAGATGTGTACGGGTCCGCTGGCATGGAGAGGGAGGACCTTATGGCGCTCCTGCGGGACGCCATGCTGACGAGCACTGAAATCTCCCAGTACCTCGTCTACGAGCTCTTCCAGTACTGCTGCGTGAGCCGCCGGCCCTGCGAGGAGGAAGCGGCCGCGAAGCGGCGCGAGCTCGACAACCGGTCGCGCTCGCCTGGCACGGGTGCCTCTTCGGCAGAGCGGCGCCGCACCGGGCGTGCCGTGAGCATCCTGGACCCTCGCACCAACGCCGTGTCACTCTCCTCCGGCAAGCGCAAGGATATCCAGGTTCTCGTCATGGAAGGGTTTATTGAATTCCTCTGTGTCCTCTGTCACTTCAAACAACCGAACCCCCTGATACCTGTGCATCAGCGCTTCAGCGTGTTCCTGCGCCGCTCGGTGCTACGCCCACTGAGCCACAAGGTGGAAGGCATCACCTCGTTCCTCAACCAGCTGAAGATCACGCGCGAGGCGCAGGAAGCTGCAGAAGAGGGTGAGCGTCGCGGTCCGGAGCACTAACCTTTCGCTGTCTCCACTCCCACCACGTTCCTGCTCCTGCTGGAGGGAACTCTGGCCTTCACGTTGAACTCTCTTGGAAGGATACACATACACACACGCACACACGAGTACGCCAGATTCTGAGAGACGCTTGAAATCCATGTAAACTATTTCTGTCGTACACTTGTCCACTGGCTCTCTCAAACTTTCAGTCTACTGCTTTTTTTTTCTCCCCTCTCTTCTTCTTTTTGACCTTCTCTCCTTTTCTTATTATGTATACCTTGCGCCTTTGCACTTCACGGCGATCTCACCACAACTTCGCAGAAAAAAAAAAAAAGAACGTGTGAGAGAAAAAAAAATGAACGGTGCACCGACTTGTCTCGCCGCACGTAACGAGAGAAGAGCACAAGCGAGAATGATCCCTTCATCCGATAAACCAACTCACGCAAATGTGCGTGAACATGTCGCTGTTGTTGTTGTTGTTGTTGTTTTGAATACCACATCCTTCTCGATCATGAATTATACCATTTCACTCCCTCGCTCCCCACGACCTTTTCTCTTTCTTTTTTTTTTTAATCTGTGTCTCCACACGTGCTAGTGGTCCCGTAGGTTGATATAGTCTTGATCAAACCGGTCGCTACCGTTTCTCGATTGTAGGCCTTTGCGTTTTGTTTTTTTAAATCGCTGCTTACTACTGCTCCACATCGCTCTTTTTTTCTCTTTTGCTTCCACTCCTCATCGGTTGTTTGTTTTGTTTGTTTGTTTGTTTTGTCTCTGTCTTTTACGCGTATCGGTTCCTGTTACCAAATCCTTCCAAAACAAAGAAAAAAAAAGAGTATTCGTCCTGTTTCTAAGTTCCTACAACACGACAAAGGCAAGAAGGACACTCTCTTCCTCTTGTTTTTCCCTCCTCTTCTTCCCATCACCGTCACTGCATCGCTTCCCTGTGATCTACTACCAGCGTCAGCACCTATCCGCAAGTGTTCTGGGACACTAACATTCAGAGAAAGCTCTTCAAAGAGAAGCCATGGTCTTCTTACCGGTTCCCTTTCAGTCCACGTGTTGGGTCTCCTGGAATAACGTCGCCAGCTCCTTTGGCTGCTTCTGTGTTCAGGAGCGCACCAAGGCGGGGGAGGCCAAGAACGAGAGCATCGGCTATCGCCTCCTGTCTGCTGAGGAGGACTTGAAGTCCTTCCGCATCATCTACTCCACCTTCCCAGCAGACTTTGCTACCACGGAGGCGGAGCGTCAGCGCGTGCACGCTCGCTCCACCAGCAGCACCAGCGGGACTCCCGCCCAAGACGGTGGCACCAACACGAACAGCGGCGAGCCAGAGAGCATCCGCAGCGTGATTGCCGTGGGCAACACCCTGGCCGCCATCCTCGCTGACTGGAGCCTCCTTCTCAAGTCCTGGCCTGCGGTCTACGCGGTTCCGGGCCACTCCACCACTGGCAAACCCCTTCCCACTGCGTCTACGCTGACGGAGCGAGACTGGCAGCCGGTGTACGCACACATGAAGGAAAAGCACACGAAAGGGGAGGTCATGGATAGCTGTCCTCCTCCCTCGCACCCTTCACCGCCGCCTGGGAACTCCAAATCTGCTGCGAAGCGGGTAGCCGGCCCCCAGCAGCAGCAACAACGACAACAGCAGCCGCAGCAGTCCGCACGAGCCGGTGCACCAACCGCAAAGGAACTTAGGCCCACCCTCCACAGCAGCAACCGCGATAACAGCAAAGCCAGTGCCTCTGCGAAAGGCCCTGCCATGGACATTTCCAGCGCGTACTTTGATGTCTACGACAGCGCCGTCTTACAACTCTGCGACCTCTTTGCGTGGCGCTGCCCACAACTCTCGTTCCTGGTGCTGCTGGCTGTATGCCTGGGTGGACCTACCCTCGGCGCCGTATTCGGAGCCTCCGCAGCAGCGTCAGGGGGCAGCGCCTTCCTGCTGCCGTGGCCAGCGGTGCTAGCCCTGCTGATTGGTGCGGCGCTCCCGCTGAGCGATGCACAGACCCACCGCCGTCGAGTCGTGCTGCAGACGGATGTGCCCCTTGCGACCGCAAGCGAAGCGGCGGTGCGGGCCGCAGAAGCCAACACCCTCGCTCAGAGGATTGCCACGGATGAGCGGCGTCTGCGAGCGTTTGCACGCCTCACCAGCACACACGGCAAGACTGCGAAGAAGAAATCTGGGCAGAAGGCAGCAAAGCCAACCGCCACAGGCACCGCGGCCGCTCCGCATCTGCTAACCAACCCCTTGTTTATGGGCGGTGTGGCCGTGGCGCTCACGCAATGTGTCTTGTCCGTCTACGCACCCTCTGCCGCCCCCAGCACGCTGCTGGACCGGCTTGCGGCACCTACCGTCGCCATCGCCCTACTCGTGTGTGGCGCACAGCAGCTGCGTATGGCTAGCCTCGCACCCGCCGCCACCCACAAGGCGAAGAAGGCAACCTTTGTCCCGGTCAAAGTGGAGCTGAAGGATTCTGTTTCATTGGCCTCTCAAGCCCCCGCCTCTGCAGCAGCACCAGCCCCAGTCCAACAGCCTCCCAAGCCGGCTCCTTCCGCGCCGACAGCCACTGCGACGGCTCCACCAGCCGAAGCAGTGAAACCGGCTTCTGCACGTGCGCCTGTCCCTCCTCCCACAGAGGCAACCAAGCCCAGCACACCCCCACCCGCACCGACCAGCGCCGCCAACAGCGCCATCACGACCCCAGCCCCTAGCAGCGTCAGCGGTGCCGGTACCACCAGCACGGCGCACCCCTACAAGTACTGTCTGCCGGCCCTTGCAGACAAGGAGGCGACGGTGCTGCAGCAGCTCGCCAACTATGGTGCCCCCTTCTCCATGGTCCTCCTCAAACCCCTGCGCGAGTGGAACCAGACACACGGGTGGGAGACGCTGTGGGAGCGCGACGGCCTTCGCTGCGAAGAGCGCACGGGCCGCGGGGATGCCCTGACGGTGCGTCTCACCGCAAACATCCCAAACTCCAATGTGGGTGCGCTGCAGGCCATCATGCTCGACGACCCCGATTTCTTGGACGCCAAGAGCACCTACGCCTACCAGTACAGCCCACTGCTCTCCCAGCGCTGCGTGGTGAAGCGGCTGGCGTACAACATGCTCATCCTGCTCACGAGGCACCGCTCCCCCGTGTACGGCGTGCCCCCGCTGGAGCTCCTTCACTACGTCAGTCCTGCCGTCCTGCTCGACCCGGAGCAGCAGCAGCTTCTGGAGCTTCGGCGTCCCTTCGCGGGTGCCCTCAGCAGCAGCGGGGCAGGGTCGCCCACGTCAGAGGTGGTGATGCCCCTCGACGAAAATGGCAAGCCGCGGCCGCTCATGACCTTTGTGCAATGCGGCATTCCGTGTCCCATCGACCTCCACGCGACGCCCCCTTGCCAGCCACCGCACGTGCGCGGCGCCACGGAGCTCAGCCTTGTGATTGGCATGGAGGAGCCCGACGGTTCCCTCACACTGGGCGTCTACGACAGCATCAACCCAAAGGGCATCATTCCCAAGGAATGGCAGAGCGTCTTCCGCTCCATCGCGGTGCGCAAGGCCGGCAAGATTGCGGAGCTGCTCGGCCAGGAGGGCCCACAGCCCAATCGGCTCGCCGTGTACCAGAACCAGCGCGACTTCCAGCCGTTCCTAGAGCGCCAGCCCCTGTCAGAGCCGGAGCCGCAGCCCAGTAGGCACCGCAGCCGTGCCGCCGCGGCGGCTGCCCGTCGGATGGGGAACCTTTCCCGCGAGGCCCAGTTTTACACCAGTGGCAACGCCCTCTTCACCGCGGACATGGAGGCGACCATGCCGACCCCGACCAAAACCCACGGCAGCACCCTTAGCGGGGCCTTCCCACCTCTGCCGCCAGGAGCCTCCGGTGATGCTCCTGCGACCTCCCCCACCGCCGCCTTGTTCGCCTCGCACAGCTTCGGCACCCTCACCACCGAGCCCAAGTTCCCCAAACTGCCCCAGCGCTTTGTCCAGGAGCTGCTGACGCTGCCAGGCTGGACGCCGGAGGTCATGCATGGCCGCACCGCCAGCAGTAGCCACGGCAACCTTGGTCAGGGAGGCGCGAAGGGCGCCGTCCGGTGCTGGAGCTGTCAGACACCCTTCTGTGCTCGCAAGGCCGCCGCCTCGCTGGTGCTGGTGCCAGGCGTCACACTGGCGCTGACAGAGGCGGTCCTGCTGGTGGAGCGCGTGGCGCCTGAATGCAACCCGCTCATTGAGCGTCGCGTGACCGTGACACCCGCCAACCTCCCAGGGCTTCTTGTGGGGGCGGCCATCAGCGACCCGGCCCGCGGAAAAGGTTCCACCACCGACCTGCCGACGCCAGACTTCCCGCGCGACAGCTACCACGGCTGCTCCATCCACTACACGCAGTTCCGCTCCCCCATGTGGGGTGTGGCCCCGCGCGACACAGTGACCCGGGTGGCCGAGCCGTACTACTTCACCACAGGCGACGCACGTCGCTCTCTCTTCACCCCGGAGCAGTTCGAGGCCCTGCCGCTCGAGATCCGTCAGCTTCCGGACACCACGCGCATGATGCTGTTTTGCGGTGAGGACGCGAGCGAGGTGCTGCCCCCGATGAAGCAGTACCAGCGCGGGAAGGTCTACCTCTTTGGGTACGTGTGCTGGGAGCTGGAGGATGTGGCGGGCGCGGGGCCTGGTGTGGGGATCCTGTCCATGTCCGTGGCGGAGGCGGGCGGCAAGCTGGTGAGCAAACTCGCTGACAAGTCCATCTCGGATCAGCAGCAGGTCGCCGTACGCACCCGCGACCTGCTCCAACGCATCAGCGCGGGAGACAACAAAATTCGACTGCTTTAATGCAGTCCAAAAAAAAAAAAAAAAAGGTCCAACAGAGGGGAAGACAGCATAAAAGGATCGCGTTTGGATTACGAGTATGGCGTCACTTTCTTTAGCGGAGCAGAGGAGGCACGTTCTTCATCCTGCCCATCGTCACGCGGTAGTGCAGCAAGCAAGGAAAGCTTTGCTTCATTGAAAGGGAGAAGGATACCGCGTAGGTGAAGATCTCAGGAGGGACACAGAAGTTACCTTTACCATAAACAAAAAAAAAAACCTTTGCGGTCTGCTCACACCTCCCACTCACACATAGTCTCTCTCTCTCACTTCCTTTGGCTGTTGTGTCGGGTATACGAATGTGTCAAGGTATTTCTCCGCAGTCCCCACCACCACCACCGATGGGCCGTCCCATGTTTCAAACGGTGATCCCACCCGTACACCCTGCTCGCGGTCCATGCTTCCTTCCATCCCCAACCTCTTCCATCATGAATCACAGCTATTCCCCCCTTCCCCCTTCCCCCTCCCCCCAACCTCGTCACCTATCACGAGCACACCAAAAACAAAGAAAAAAACTCTTTGCACCAGGCCCACGTCGTTGGTAAGAGCTTCCGCGCACCACGTGTCAGCTGGGCACTGTCTTTCAGAAAAAGAAAAGGAGCCTCAGGTCATGTGGCGCGCGTTTTTACTTTTGTGTGATGCCCTCATATGCTCCGCATTGGCTGTTCCCTTCACCGCGGCGGTCACTGCGCGTCTGACCTCTCGCAGGCCTGTGAAAGCCCGCCCATTCGTTTTGCATGTTGAAAGACAATAACAGAGCACTCCTCCTTCCCTCCTTCCTTTTTTTCTCCGGCTGATGACGTATCCCTATTATGACTATGATTCTCAAGGTACCGTTCCACTCCACGCGTCACCGAGCAAGCTCCGATCCATACACATACATATATATATTACGGTGGCCCAACGGACTGCATAGACACGCACGGGGAGGAAACCGACAGTAGCTGAACGTTAACACAAACATACACACACTCAGACGCTCAGACGCTACCCCAGACAACAGCGGGGCACTCTCGTCAGCTTCACAGAGTGTAGCTTCCATTACATTAACCCTTCTTCGTCAATTGTCTTCTTTTTTCCTTCTCCCTCTTGAGGTTTTGTTGTTGTTTTTTTCGATGTCGCTGATCCCCCCAAGCGCACTGATACGGCTACCTTTCTTTGACTATTGGATCTAGGCCGCATAGCAACATCGTGCTGGGGAGTGGGACCGATTGGCCTCTTTTTTTTTTCTTCTCCCTCCCTGCGAAGGGGGGAAGGAGGGGGGAGTATCACATTTCCTTCTTGCTTTAAAAGAGCACTTACACACTCACTTTACTGAAGGAAGGGGAAACCCAAAAAAAAAAAAAAAGTGCAGCGGAAGCAGTTGGGTCAGAAGAGGGAAAGACAAAAAAATCTTCGTTTCCTTGCCTCTTTAACGACTGAGTCCGTCCTTTTTCACAAGTGCGCTCCTTCTTTCCCACATATAGAAACACGAACCACTCTACTCCTGATCCATCATCTATTTTTTTCCTCCTAACCTGTCTACGTGTGTGTCGCCTTTTGATATTATAAATTATAAAACAATCCCTAATAGAACCCGCACCATAGACGTTCATTGCGACCCGATACGTCTACTTCCCTACTACTAATATTTATTTCTCCCCTGCATCTGTCCCACTCTTGTTATTGTTTCTTCTCCGGTTCTTTTTTTTTTCTTTTTTCTTTTTTTCTGTGAGACCTAACGGCAATATCCCTAAAGGAAGGACGGCGCAACATCAACCCTCATGGGCCTTTTGCAACGCGCGCTTATTCATCACTTGCTCCAACGGCGTGCTCGCGGCACCATTGTGAATAGCACCTCCTCCTCCTCCTCTGTGGCTGCAGCCTTGTCGCCGACAGTTGCTCGCACCGGAACTAGCACCCATACATGTAACGGTGGTCATGTGACCCTCACTTCCTCCTGCGCTCCATCACAGACTACGCGACTCGTGGTGTGCAGACACGCACGAACACCGGCAGCCCACCATGACATGTTTCCTTGTGGTTTGCGGATCAGCTCCCGAAGCTGTCACACACATTCCGGCTCTTCTTCAGGAAACGTGAACAACGAGGCCAGCGCGACGGGCTGTTCTGAGAACCTGTTGGGCTGCTCGAGAAGCGTCCGTGTTCGCGAATCCCATGAAGGAGGCTCACCGCCAACGCACAATGAGACACACGCATTAAAGCAGACACCTGAGGCTTCTCCCCCACAAGAGGAAGACGGGGCACGTGAGAGGTATGTTCCTTTGCTCTATAGAAAGGATTTTATGGAGACGTGGCGACGCCCCCACCGGCCGCTCCCCATGGAGGAACTCCGCGGCACTGCACTCGCCACTGCAGCACCCTCTCCGCGCGCTGCATCGGTGCCTCCGCTGGGCACAGAAAGCAAAGAAGACAGGGTCCCTTTGGGAGAAGAGGTATCAGCCGCAGCGATGACCCTTGTGGGGGCAACGAGTGATGAGGTTGGCAACGACTGGGAAGCGGATTGGGACGACGAGTACGAAGTCGCCATGGAAAGAAGGGAAACGTCGATGGAGAACCTGAACAAGGGTGAGCAAGTGCTTGAGGAAGAACCATCCGCTCTCCACGAAACCGACGACGCTGACGTGGTACGCGATGCGCAAGGCAAGGTCATGTACACTGTCACACCACTGCCGACAACGACGCGCGTCATATTGGATCCCGTGCAGTGGCTCGCCGAAGCCCCTGACGCCCCATTGATGAAGGAAGAGACACTGTTTGGGCACATTGCACCGTCCGCACGGAGCCTCACCTTCACAGAGCGCACCTATCATCGATCTTCTGAGGAGGAAGAGGAACAAGAGAAGGAATGCATGACGGCAGCAGGAGCTGCAGAGGTGACCACGGGCCGCAAGCGGAGCAAACGCGCTTCCGTGGAAGAAGAGCTGAACCTTTCGGACCTCGAAACGGTCGCTGCCGAGGGCGAAGCAGCCGTCTCTGACAAGGCCGCGCCCGTGTCCATCTCTGAGCAAGCCGTCGTGACGGCGCCACTCACCAGTAATGCGCCGTCCTCTAGCACGGGTGACCGCGGTGAGGTTCAAAAGGCAAGCCGTTCCCCTGCAACCGGAGGAAAACCAAATGCATCAGAAACGCAATCTCTCCTACCACTGAAGCACTCCGATCACACCGACGAAAGGAGCGGTAACGTGCGGCTCGTGTACAACGTCTTCACACGGCGCGTCGCCAAGGAAACCTCGGCAACAATACAATCCCTTTCACTGCTAGGTATTGGTGTGATGGACGAAACCCGTGAACTCGCATTGCAGGATGTGAATGCACTGAACGCGTTTGTGGACCGCCTGCGCTCAGGTCACGTGACGTGGCCGGACGCGTGGTCCACGTCGGTGACATTTCGACGCTTGCAGTACATTCTCTCAGACAAGCGTGTCACAGACGCCGCGGTACACGTTAGGGAACTGCTGGAGAAGGAGTACCATCGCCTGCACGATCGGCACAAGGCTGGTGTCGTGTCTGGCCGCGACGCTTCTTCCTCCTCCTCGGATGCGGAGGCCTCTAACGCCGCAGACGACAAGCTTTTCACCATTGCCGACCTCAATGAGGAGCAAGCCAAGGTTGTGGAGCTTGTGATGCGCGGATACAACACGTACATTGGTGGGTTCGCAGGGACGGGCAAGTCAGTTTTACTGCGAGTCATTCGTCAGGAGCTGCAAAACAAACACTTGCTGGTTGCTGTGACAGCCACCACCGGTGTCGCCGCCACGCACATTGGTGGCACCACGCTGCACCATCGGTTCGGTATCAACATGTTGGGGGACTGCACGCGGCGGAAGGCCTTGGCCCAGTACGATGTGCTCATCATCGATGAAATTTCTGTGCTGCCTCGCGGCGTGTTCGAGGCCCTCGATCGGCAGATGCGACGCGCCAACAAGGTGAATCTCCCGTTTGGTGGCGTGCAAGTCATTCTGTGTGGCGACTTTCTCCAGCTCGGCGCCATCAACGCGCAGCCCATTGTGAACTCCCCCGTGTTTCGCCGCAACTTTGTCATGGTGAAGCTCCTCACGACGGTACGGCAGGCAGAGAACTTGAAGTTCGCCGAGCACCTCCGGCAGCTGCGTCGAGGACACGTACCAGCAGGACTCGAGGCATCCTTGAACTTTGTGACGAACCGAAATTCGGGAGTGAGACCCTCTAGGCACGGCGGCACGCCTCTGCTCGAGAGCCCTGAGGCCCTCAAAGCGCGACAGACCGCACAGCTGCGAAAGGCGCTGGGCGCCGACACGTTAGCGCAACTGACCTCCTCAGACGACGCGGCGGCAGCCACGCTGGTCCGTGACGCGCTATCCGCCTCACACAAATCGCAAGGCACGGATGGCACCGCCGCGTACGTTGAGGCATCGCTGCCGTCTGCGTCGTCCTCAGCGTCCCCCACCACCTACGTGGCAGGAGCCGTGAATTTGTTACCGACCAACGCGGAGGTCCACTTGGTGAATGCGCGAGAGCTCGCCAGGCTGCCCGGAGACACGGTGACCTTTACCACGCTGGTGCAGCCGCCATCGCTTCCAGGCAGATGGACTCACACCTACCTCCTGCGCATCGTGGACCCCCACCGCCTGGACTCCTCTCGGCTTCGACAAAAGCTTCAAGACTACATTGCGACTTTTTTACGACGGCTCGCCCCGGACCAGGGCTGGACGCAGACGGAGCTGGATCACTACTTGGTGGTGTACCCCCTCTTCTCTGACGCCCTCGCGCTGCGTGTGCGCTTTCCCAACAGCGTTCCCGACAGGGACATCTTCGCGTCTAATGCGCGCCTAAACGAAGAGCTAGATTTGTTTTTGAAGGAAACGAACCTTGGCGTTCGTGTCCGCGAGGTGGTGTCTGAGCCAGATGGACTGCAGACGGAGCAAGACGACTTCACCCTCCACCAATACGCGCAGCGTGCGTCGATGGCACGGCCTGTGAACCTCAAGGTGGGAGCGCGGGTCCTGCTCACGGCCAACCTGAATCACCATCTGGTAAATGGCAGCATCGGCACCGTCGTCGACTTCTGCCCCCTGACCCCAGAGTATCTGCCCGCTTACATCCGGTGTAATTCAGCTCGCATGGATCCCGTGAACGCGTACGCAGAGTTCCTCCTCTACGAAATCGGCCTCGACACACCCATGGCCCCTGTCGTCGATTTTGGCGGCGGCCGTGTGGAGGTGGTACCGCCCATGGTCTTCCCGGTCGGCGGGCTCGCGAACACGCATTACTACCGCATGGACCTCATCACGATACCCCTGTCCCTGGCCTACGCCTTCACCGTGCACAAGGTCCAGGGCCTCACCCTCGTGGGCCGCGTGCACCTTGACCTCTCCCGCATGTGGCCCTGCGAGCACCTTCTCTACGTTGCCATGAGCCGCGTCCGCAACCCGGGGCAGCTCAGCATGTCAGGCTTCCACCCAGACCTCGTGCGTGCCGCAGCAGACTGTATCGTCTTTGACGACGCCGTGCCCGCCGTGGACGACGTCCGCGTGCTCTCTCACCTGGTCCCCGCGACGTGGCAGCGGGACCCGTCTCGCCGGAAAGAGCACTTGCGCCGTAAGGCGGCGGAGAGGGTGGCAAAGAAGCTCCTCCTGACGGCGGGGCCCTCTAAAAAAGAAAAGAGAGCCAGGCAGGGCCATCGTGCCCTCCAGAAGGAGGTTGAAAAGTTGCAGGAGGCGATGCTTGGCGTGTCGCCGTCGGCCGACTCGTGAGCTCCAAGGGGGGGGGAGGGGAGGGGGCGGCACATTTGAAGGGGCGGCGAAGCAGCACGGCGCTGCTCGATTCGAAGGAAAGAAAGACGGGTGAGACAGCTGGGTGGGGGATGGAGGCAGTGGTCCACACACACACACACACACACACACACGCACGCACGCACGCACACACGGGTAAGTGAAATTGAACCTTTCAGAAATGTGAAGACCGTGTCCCTTCGTCCCTTGACTGAGGCAGCGCTTGTCCCTGGACTGTTGTGCAGTCTCGTTATTCCTGCCAGAACTCCCCCATGCGACATAGAGACTGAACTCGTGCCCGCCTCCCTGTCCCACCTTGCTCCAAGCGACGGTGTTATTACCATATGCCCCTCTCCCCATCTACTCATCGGTGGGGGTACATCACCTGTCCTTTCTCCTTTCTTTTTTGCTGACAACTATCCTATTCCCCCTTGTTGCTTGCCACTTGCTTTGAGAGATGCGGGTTAAATCAAAAAAAGAAAGAACGCGCATATAAAGTGTGTCCTCTCACCCACGTAAACACACACCCATCCCTACGTGTGCTTCCCACAGGCATTGAAAAGAGAAGAAAAAAACAGTTACAAAAATGCAACGAAGAAGGTATTCGTCGTAGCTGCGCTGTGTGTGAATCACGCATTTTGCAGTTGTACTCTAATCCAGCGTTTGTGTTCTTCTCCTCCGCTCTCTCCAGCAAAGTGCGAAAGCGGGCTCCTCCCTCGCAAAGGGGGGAGCGTTGTTGGTCTGGTGAGGGGAGTGTGCGTCCTCGGAATCAGCATGTGTGGATGATGTGAGTGTCCGAGGCACCCCACAGGTGGGGCATGGTCTGCGGCCAGTCGAGTGGCCCCCTGCATGAACGCCCACGAAGGTGCATGACACGCCACAGTGAAGGCAAGCATTGATGAAGACTCAACCGTTCCTCTCCTCCTTACCTGCCCATTGTCCGATTCTTTCTCTTTTCCCTCTTCTTCTTCTTCTCCCTTATCACACATTTCGACGTTCTATATCGGATTAGCCAAAGTAATTCCTTCTTTGTTTTTGTTTTTCCTCTCCCTTCCTTTTTTTTTTCCTTTCAAAGCAGTAAAGCAGCCCTCTGTTTTCCTCCTTGAGCATAGACAGCCATTTTCTTTCATTACATCACGCACACTTTCTCTTTCTCTTTCTCTTACTTCTTACACAACCCGCACACTTTTGTTTGTTCCTTTCTTTTTTTCTTTACACCATACATACAGTGATTGCTCGTCCTTCACCTCGTCTTTCCTTCTTCCCTCGTCCCCCACCACGTACCCTCACAACTATCACGACTTTCTTTCTTTCTTTTTCTCCTCGCTCTTCCTTCCGTCTTTGGCGAGACCTGTTTCCAACGCGGGAGCTCTCCGTATAAAGACTTGTAAACGGAATCAGCGGAAAGGAAGAAGTATCGATCTCGTTAGGGATATTTAAAAAAAAAAGATCTTCACATCCGCTTTTCTGAAAGCACCAATCACACACACACGCACACACAGCTACTTCCCACCTGTGTTCCTTGTTTTCTTCTCCTCTCTGCAACTCAGCAATCTACCCACGTGTATTGGAGATCTTTTTCAAAAAAAAAAAAAAAAACGGGAATCACAAAAAGGAAACAAGGGAGTTTATTCACTCACTCACTCGGAAAGCCGACGTAACACACTCTCACTACCCCACAACATAGACGCATCTTCTTTGTTTGTTTGGTTTTTCTACGTTTTCCTCTAACCCACTCTTTATTGACGTATTACAGTTCCTTTAACAACTCTTTTTCCCCCTTTTTTTACTCTTTTTTTTGACATTTTCACCGCCACATTTTCTTTTTTTCTTCTTCTTCGATCATTCTCTCTCCCTCTCTCTCTCTCTTTCTTTGACGGCTATCGTCTCTTATATCCTCGTTTTCTCCTCCGCTTCGTTTTGCTCACTCTTGCACCACTCCCCACACTCGTACCCGAGCGACCGAACAGCACACGTTCATCACTGACTCGTTAAACAGTCAGGGACAGAATACGAGAACCCGAAGACTCTCCGGAAATAAAAAAGAAAAACGGAAAAAGAAGTACACATCAGCGCAGAAGTATCAGCACTCAGAAAAGAAAAGCTACAAAGTCTCCATGCTTCGCCGTGTCACCAGCACCACAGTGGGGTCCCTTAATGGCTCCCCGCTCCTTACCAAAGCCTCACGGTTCTCCTCCTTCAGCAGCAGCCCAAGCAGCCCCGTCTCGCTCGCTTCACCGCTCCTCCGCACTAGCCCTGGCGGCGTCTTTGGACACGCAGGGACTAGCACCTGCTTCACGGCTCCGTTCACCTGCGCGCGTCGGAATCAGTCCTCGTTCTCGATCATCCCGCCGCCACCACCACCGGGGACCAGCGCAGGGGTAGCCACAGCCGTCACCCCGCAGCCCGCGACCACGGCATCTCAGGATGCCACAGTTGCAGCGGCCCCTCCCAAAAAACGGTCCGGCCGCAAAGGGAAAAAGACATCTCCCACCGCATCCTTGCCTCCCGCAGCCGCCCCCGCGCTTGTGATGCCGCCCCTGTCCGTGGCAGACATCACAAACCCCACGGATGGCGAGGTGGTGATTGACGACACGCAGCCAAGCACGACGCGTGCCTCCCCTGCGGCCACCAAGCCTGCCCGCAAGCGCGCCAGCAAGAAGGCGTCCTCTGCTGCTGCCGCTCCCACCGCGTCGCCTGCGCCTGCGGATGGGAAGGATAGCATCCTCGAAGACAGCTCCCTCGACGAACTCTCCTTCTTCGCCAACATGGATGAGACCACGCGAACGACCCCACGCACCTTCGCGGACAGTACCCTCGTCTATAACCCGCTCACCGGCCGCATGACCAGCGAGTCCTCCATCACGATGGATGCCCTCAGAGAAATCGGCTTTGGCATCAATACGCAGCGGCAGCTGTGTGTGCAGGAGCCAGAGCTGCTCAACCGCCTCGCGGAGCGCATCCGGGCTGGCACCGCCAGTCTGCCTCCGCGCTGGCCCAAGACGCTTGTCAAGGCCCTTGGAGGCATCCTCGCCAATGCAAGCATCACCGATCCGGCAGAGGCGGTCCGGCAGATGATGCAGGTAAAGATCAACAGCGTCACGCGCAGCCGCTACGCCGCGGTCGTCACAGCCTCTGGTGAAGACCCGAGCAAGGTCGAAGTGAACGACTCCCTGAGTCTGCTGGACGAGGCCACAGACCCCATGCGCGCCATCGACTTGAACGAGGAACAGGAGCGCGTGATTGATATTGCGCTGCAGGGTCATCACATGTACATTGGTGGCTCCGCTGGTACGGGCAAGACGGTCCTGCTGCGTGTGCTGAACCGCCGCCTGCAGGCCCATCGCCTGCGCGTTGCCATGACCGCCACCACGGGCGTTGCCGGGTGCCACATTGGCGGCTCCACCTTCCACCACGCCCTAGGTGTCTCAGCCAAGGGCGAGTTTCTCCGCCGCAGTACCATCTTGGACTACGACGTCATCATCATTGACGAAGTCTCCATGTTTCCGCTCCGTCTCTTTGAGGATTTTGACCGCGTGCTGCGCGAGGAGGCCGGCACCCCGGATCTCCCCTTTGGCGGCGTGCAGATTATCCTCTGCGGGGACTTTCTCCAGCTCGGCTGCATCAACGAGGACTCGGTCATTCACTCCAAGCTCTTCCAGGAGACGTTTGTGAAGCTCCGTCTCGAGACCATTGTGCGTCAGTCCCAGTACCAAAAATTTGCGGCGGACCTGCAGCTCATGCGGCGCGGCACCGTGCCCGAGGACCTCACCCAGACGGTGCAGCAGCTGCCCCCAGGGACGATGGTGGAGTCTGCGGTGAACTTGTTGCCCACCAACAAGGAAGTGCACGCCGCTAACCAAAAGGAGCTGGAGCGCCTGCCCGGCGATCCTTTAACGCTCGCGCCTGAGCACGGCATCACCGCCCTGAAGTGTGACGCCACCGCCACCCTGCTGCTGCGTACCAGCCCCGATTTCAACGAGCACGTCTTCGCGCAACACATTCGCTCCCTGCTGCAGGCCACCCTGGATCTGCCCCGTGCCTCCCTCCTCTCCTTGTATCGCGTCTACGAAGATGGCCACGCGATGCGCGTCATTCTCCCCCCTGGCGAGAGCGTTGCCTGGCGTGAGGCGATGCGGGAGCGCTTTCTGGAGGTGGCCGGCCTCATCAACGACCTCGAGCTGGGTGCCACGGTGACGGAGATTGTGCCCAACGGGGATGGCCTGCACACGCCTGACAATGAGGAGTACCTGCAGAAGCTCATGGCCAAGCATCCTATTGCGCAGCCCCTGACCTTCAAGAAGGGCTGCCGCATCCTTCTCCGCGCCAACCTCAGCGCCAACTTAGTAAATGGCAGCATCGGCACCGTGGTGGACTTCATCGAGTGCAAGGCCGAGAGCTTCCCCGAGTACCTGCGGAACGAAAACGTGTCTGAGTGCATTGAGCGCTACCGCGTCTTCTGCATGACGGAGTGCGGCATGCCTATCCCCATGGTGCCCGTGGTCAAGTTCCACAGCGGCGAGACGGTGGCCATTCCCCCCTGGGAATTCAGCGTTGGCGGCACGCCCAGCACCAACTACTTTAGCCTCTCTACCGTCGCTCTGCCCTTATCCCTGGCCTACGCCTTCACCGTGCACAAGGTCCAGGGCCTCACCCTCGTGGGGCGCGTGCACCTCGAGCTTTCCCGCATGTGGCCTTGCGAGCACCTCCTCTACGTTGCCATGAGCCGCGTCCGCAACCCGGAGCAGCTCAGCATGTCAAGCTTCACCTCCGCCATGGTCGTGGCCAACCCCGACTGCGTCACCTTCGACACCAACCTCAAGGCCGCCGTCGACATCACAGACGACGAGCTCCACCGCTACCCGGTCTCGGCGTGGAAACGGTGCAATGATACGATTTACCACCTGCGCCGTCGCGGGTCCTCGCTGCGGCGCCTCCTCGAGGATGCCGCGATGGAGAGCGCCCACGGCAACGGTTCATCTGCGCGGAATGGTGTGAGCCACGTTCTTACCTTTGATGGGGCAGGTGCTGTGTCCAAGGGACCCGCAGGACACACGAATGGCGGCAGCATGGCCCGTCACATGAACGGCACCAACGCTAGCAGCGGCACCAATAGCAATAATACTAATAATACTAGCCTCCTTAGCCATCTCACCTCGGTTGAGCAGTCTGTGCTGGTGGCGCGACGCATGCGGAAGCTCGTGAAGCATGTGGAGCGCGTCGCCAAGATGTCGGACGCGCGTAAGAGGGCAAGGACGGTTACCGCCACCGTGGCCGCTTCGGCCGCAGACGGTGCCACCTCCGCCTCCTCCTCCACGTCTTCACTTGGGGCCAGCAGCGAGAACAGTGATGAAGGCGGGATCACCGATGAGCACGTCCTGTAATGACGACGATATTCTCGTCATTCATCAGGGCTGCAGTCGACTTTGCACTGCATGAGTCTGCATTGTCCTTTTTTTATTTACTGGCTCTCCACGCTCTCATGTGTGACTTCCACTCTTCACACACATATACTCTCTCTCTCTTTCTGGGGGGTGGCAAAGGGAATCTTCGCCGCCATCTTCCCCGTCTGTACAATTCCACTTCCGATTTTGCCTTTATTGTGTGTCTGTTCCCTTCTCTTGTGTTGACGGTGTTTGCCTACTCCCGTGTGCCATCTCTATTCCTTGATGGTGAGTGTGCTTGCTTCTCTTTGTTTGTTTTTTTCCTCGCGCAGTCTCCCTCTTCCTCCCGTCACTCTTTATTCACCAGCTTTATCAGAATGTGTGTGTCTGGGTATCCGCATTCTCCCTCCTGTTGTGCTCCTCGATTCTCTGGTTGTCTCCACACGCATAGATGCTACTTTTCTCTTGGTTACCTCTTCTTTCTTTTGTTTTTTCGAGTACTTCTGTCTCTCGTCGCGAGAATTGTCCGAAGACTGCTTCTCTCTCTCTCGTTATACGTTGCTCTCTCTCTCTCTCTCTCTCTCTTTCCTTCTCTTTTACGCACGCACACCGTGATGCGTGAAACAAAGGAACGTATGGCCCCCAGGGCGAAGATGCTGCAGTCCGGCGACAATTTTGTTTGGTTTTGTTTGTTGTTGTTGTTTTTTCAACCCACAATGGGCACCATATTATTTTATTTTTATACTCTGTGGACAACAGCTCAGAGCATCAGGGGCCATCAAGCGAACGGTGACGGACTCGGTAAACGCACATCTCTCTCTCTCTCTCTCTCTCTCTCTCTCTCTCTGGTTATCTTCAACTTGAAAGGCTGAAGGTGTGGCGTACGAAACTAACGACTTTGATTCGCCCAAGGGAGAAAGCCAGAGAGAGGGAAGGCGAGAAGAAAACAGGTTCCTCTTTGATATTAAAGCCCTTGTACCAGTGGGAAGAACGTCTGTATCTTCTGCTACTGACGCTGTCCTTCCCATCACGGGTTTTGGATCGCGCACGCACGCACCGGGACGTGCGAAGGGAATAAACAAATAGGCAAGCTAGCAAGCAAGCACCCATGCACACGCGTACCAATATGTGCGCACCTTGGGATTCCTTCTTTGTCTGTTGTTCCTTTCGGTTTGATATTTTCCATGTGTGTGTTTCAGTGCTTTTGGTGAGCACTTCCTCCTCCATAGATGCATGAATACCCTCTTATGTGTGTGTACCTTTGTCGTGTCTTTGTGTTTTTCCCTCTTCCTTTTTTTTTCTCCCCCTACCTTCCTCCGTCGTATATTTGATTTGACAGATCAAGCAAGGATGCCGGCTTGTGTTCTCAGAGGGAAGGAAACATGGGTAATGAGGCATGGTATGACAGTGATGGTGCGCGTTAAGCAGCATGGTGGCAGATGAGTGAATGAGCTTTTTTTTTGTCCTCTCCTGCAAACGATCTTCAGTGAAGGACTAAAATTAAAAAAAGAAGCGCAAGAAGTAAGGAATCGGAAACTCGTTTGTTGAATCGCAGTTAATAGATTGACTTGTGGCTCCTTTTTTTCTTTTTGATGCGTGCGCACACCCTTGAGCGAACAACGTGGAAGGAGAGCTGTGCGAGGATACGAAAGGAGGACAGTGTTTTCTTTTGTTTAGCTCTTGTTTTCCAACCCCCTGCAGTAGACCACTAGAGTATGTTCCCCGCCTTCCCTTTTTTTGTTTCTTTCTCGTTGTTTTTCAACCAACATTCACCTAGATCTCTCTTTTTTTTTTCTCTCCTCCTCCTCCATCCTAGACGTATTTCTCAAGTGTTTTTTTTTCTTTTTACTGCACCCATTTCTCCCTTGGCGCCCCGCACGGATCGTCTCTCGCACCCTCTCTTCGCCAAACGCTCTCTTCGCGAACGCACAGAAGCCCCGTCAACAACTGCAAGCAACAAACCAGCTCTCAAAACAAAGAAATTTGTTGTTCTAAAGCACACTCTCTCTCTTCTTCGTGACTTGAACCTCATTCCCATCCCATTCATCCCCAATTTTTCAAGACATATCACTACGACCCTGCCTCTGACTCCACCTTCTTTTCTTTCTCTCTCTCCTGCCGATTACGACCTTCTCCTACCCCTCCCCTTTCGACGTGTCATTCACTCCTCACGTATATATATGTTCATCTTGTCCACTCCATCAGGGACTTTCCCTCTCTTTTTTTTTTCTATTTCCGTGATTTACTTCTGTTGGCCGTGACTCTAACAAAAAAAAAAAAGGAAAACCGGTCCGGTGAGAAATGAGAACTAAGCCCAGCAAGGGTACACGGGGAAGCCCTCCCGTTCTTCTGGGTCCTCGTCTTGGAACTGGGCGTCTCCCCCCTGCTGGTTCACGTCTCTGTATAGTGTGTGTTGTGTATCACATGGTTCATCCCTTACAGGGTTCGCCGACTGGTAGACACGGGTGAGGTGAGAGAATGTCATACCGCATGCACTCCCTCACAACAAACCACAGGGATATTTGGTTGAATGGGTGTAAGCGTTCAAGGACGCTGTGTCTTGTGCGTGTGCACAGAGGTGCCGAGCTCATGAGTCTGCCACGTTTGATGTGGCTCACCTGGACAAGTTATACGTTTCCTCCTTTCTCTTCCTTTGGAGGCGGTTGGGAAAGTGCGCTGCGGCTGCTCGGTCCTCTCCCTAGACCCACACCCGTAACTCTCAGACTTGTGTGTTTTCCCCCTCTTCGAAGAAACAGACATCACCGCAGAATTCCTTCCTTCTCCGGCAGCAATCCCAGAAATCACCAAACGCTGCCGGGTGTTGCTCCCCGTCACCTCTGAACCGAAGAGCTACTTGTTGCACTCTTTTCCCCGAAATTCATAGATTCACCGCCTTCAGCTGCTGCCTTTATTTCCATATATTTTTGGAAACAGACAGAAATTCTCTCCCTCTCCTCCGATGGTCCTTCCGAAGCGCAGAAAGGCAGCGCCATCGGCCACCTTTAAGAAGCCCTCGCACGCGGCAACTTGCGCAACGCCGGCCGCCACTGCACCACACAAATCCAAAAAAGCTGCAAGGACACGTTCACCGCAACCGGCGACGCCAGTCACAGTGGCGTATCCCAGCACTTGCCGTCGCACCGCGGAAGCACTTCTTCGGGAATGCCAGCGTGAAGGTGTGGCGGTAGCGAAACGAAAGGTATCTCTGCGGCAGCGCCTCGACGCCCTTGAAGCTCAGAAAGCAGCCAAGACAGCCGCTGCCAAGCGCCTGCGTCAGGCAGCCACCAACGAAGAAGAAACCCATCCTCCATCTACCACCGAGACTGCCGCTGAAGGTTCCGCAAAGCAAGCGGATGGTGCTACGGAGTTGAGGAAGCCTGCTGAAGCATCAGCACCTGAGGTACCCTGTGGTGCCTCTCACTGTGCAGGGGAAGCATGCGGTACGGAGTGTGGTACCCCATCAGAAACGCATCCGAAAAATGAACCTGTCACCAAGCCTCTGCCAGGGGATGGATTCCCTCCCTCCACCAGTCCCTTACAACCCGTACCCCCACCACCCACTCTCACAACTCGCGTGACAGCATGCACGAGCGTTTCTCTGTTACCCCATGACGCGACTGCCGTGGCTGCCGTGGCCTATGCACTAGAGAACGGGTGCTATGGCGTTTTCTTCCCCTCAGACGGCTCCTGCCTGCAGGTGCTCCGCAACCTCAATACAGCAGCGTGGACCGAGTCCGTGCTCTACGTCAACGCAAAGCGCCACAGCTTCGTCTTTGTCACAACCACAGGAGACACTTTTCCTTCCGCCACAGCGCATGCGGCCTCTCCACCTGGGGACATGGACTGTGTGAGCCGTATGCAGACCCACGAAGAATCTCAGCAGCAGCAGCAGCAGCAGCAGCACGTGCCCCAGTCCACACAACCGCGGCATTACCTCTTAATCCCATTTGCGCTGGGAGAGAAGTTCAGAGCCCTCTTATCCGCCAGAAAGTGGTGGCAGCAGCATCGTTCAGCGGAGGCCTCCTCCATTCAGACGACCGTGCTGGAGGCCCGCTGGGAACCCACCGCGCCCCCACCAGAAGACGGAATGGATGCCGTCACCCGAGTGAAGTCTCTCCGCATTCGCACGGAGAGCTTCGGTGTCGGGCTCCCAGTGGCTGGGGAGGCGCATCAGACAGAGGGTCTTTCCTCTGACGCTGGTGGGGCTTACCATTGGCGCATTCCGCACGTCGCCGACGCCTCGCAGGATGCGGAAAGCAGCACGTACTGCTTTGCGTTAGCCAACAAACTTGAACCATTTCCCAATGGAATCTTCTATGGCGACTGAAACATCGCCTAACACTCCTT
This sequence comes from Herpetomonas samuelpessoai, assembly GCA_030849835.1. Classification (NCBI taxonomy): domain Eukaryota; phylum Euglenozoa; class Kinetoplastea; order Trypanosomatida; family Trypanosomatidae; genus Herpetomonas; species Herpetomonas samuelpessoai. Next base: position 57,153 of record JASAOC010001986.1, read on the forward strand.
CCCTCCTTCCCCCCCCCCCTTCCCTCTTTCTCTCTCTTCCCCGTCTTCACAACATCGTCTCATGAGTCGTTTCTCTTGTTGTTGCTTCTCCCCCGTCCTCCTTTCCCCTACATACACATATTTATCCCATTCCAATACCCTTTGTCTACATTCCTTACATTGCGCCAGTCACTCTCACACTTTCACACTTGTTTCTTTTTTTTTCTTTTTTTGCTTTTGTTTTTCTTTGCTCCTCTGCTTGGTTCACTCCCCCTTCCTTTGGAGGAAAAGAGCTTTCCACCCCAAACAAAGACCAAGCGATCTATTCACAGAGGAACTGTCAGTCCAAGTCTGTTTCTTGACCCCCGCCACGCTCACGCACCGGGCTGGCATGAGGCAGAAGAAACAAAATTGCATGTGTGTCTGTGTACCATTTCACGTACCCCTGGGCAAGATTGCCCCAGCCACCAGCACCCTCGAACACGTGCCTCGACCTCCTCTTATCTGATGGCTCTTTTTTTTTCTTTTCCAACAACTACTCTGAACATGAAAGATAGAACTTCTTTTTTAAGCAAACATCCATTTCCGCGTACGCTCCTTGTTTTTCGTAATTATACGCCTATTGCCCTGTTTTTCTTGGCGTTCCCCTTTGGTATTCCAGCCTTCGTTACCACGTGTTTTTGGACCAAAGCACCTCCCTTTTTTTTTCTTAACAAACCAAAAAGGAAAAAATGAGCGGTTTTGCCATCCCCGAGAAGCGCGAGCAGCTTATCCTGACCGCCAAGCTGGCGGAGCAGTGCGAGCGCTACGACGAGATCCTTGTCTGCATGAAGCGCGCGGTCAAGCTCAACGCCCAGCTGTCCTCCGAGGAACGCAACCTGCTGTCTGTCGCGTACAAGAACATCATCGGTGCCCGCCGCTCGTGCTGGCGCAGCATCAGCGCCCTGGAGCTGAAGGAGGAGGCGAAGAAAGAGAAGAACGTCAACTTGATCCGCGGCTTCAAGAAGCAGATCGAGAAGGAGCTCAGCGAGATTTGCACCGACGTGCTTGAGCTGCTCGACAAGAACCTCATCCCGGCGGCGGATAGCGACGAGAACAAGGCGTACTACTACAAGATGAAGGGGGACTACCACCGCTACTACGCGGAGATTGAGAGCGGCGCCGAGACGCAGAAGAACCTTGCCCTGGAGGCGTACACCAAGGCCTCGCAGTTCATCACATCCCTCAAGCCCACCTCCCCCATCCGCCTCGGTCTCGCCCTGAACTTCTCCGTGTTCTACTACGAGATCCTGAAGAGCCCCGATAAGGGCTGCCAGCTCGCTCGCCAGGCGTTCGAGGAGGCCCTCAGCGATCCCGAGGTCCTGGACGAGGAGCAGCACAAGGAAGCCGCCATGATCATGCAGCTCCTGCGCGACAACCTCGCTCTGTGGACCGAGGACTCCCACCCCGAGGGTCAGGAGGGTGACGCTGCCATGATCGATCTGGAGTAGACGGACGTGAAGGTGCTTCTCACTCACTCACCCACACCCTCGCACAACTGAACGCGCACGCGCACATTAGCAAGTACAGATGCGAAAAGAAGAAGGAGCTCACACACACACACACACACACACACACACACACACACACACACACACACACGCCATTCTGGGAGCAAATACGCAGTAGGAATGTTTGAGCGGGCGAGAAAATAAAAAATAGGCGGGACACATACTGACCACTTTGTGATTTTAAAAAAAGAGAATAGACACAAAACACATGGCTGCGTTTTTGTTTGTTTGTCTATGGAAGATGAAACCAGCCATTAGGGGAAGGTAAACGGCTCCCACAGTCTTTTTTTCTTTTTGCTAGCCCATGCGGAGTTGTTATTGT